>JAPDSC010106172.1:238531-248955 GCA_026290005.1 Latrodectus geometricus | reverse complement strand
ATATATATATATATATATATATATATATATATATATATGGATTTTAATGATATAATAAATAAATTTCTTATTGATTAATAAATGAAATGTTGATTTAATTTCAATATAATTGTATTTACATCAATTAACTTTTTTTGTAGCTTTCTTTTTAAAACTTTCTTTTTAAAATAAGATATGTTTCTTAATGCTTGATAGATAAAAACTAGATCTTGTAAATTAGATATTGTAGACAACTATCTTGTAATTAAATTAATTTACACTTGCTCTCATAAATGTAATTACAATCTCTGTTTTAAAAATATTTTTAATAAAGTGTGATTATAATTTTTAAAAAAATATATAAAACCAATAAAAGGCTAAAAAATGATAGATAAAATTAACTATACCATATGAGTTTTAAATTATATAATTTTTTAATTTAAAATGTTGCTTATACACTGAAATAATTTAAAAATAAATTTTAAAATTAATAGACTTTTACATAGATTGATGTGATCTATATCACTCAACATATTTTCTAGAATACTAATTAGACAATAAAGCCTTAACATTTCGAAAAGATATTTAACTTGAAAATTCTGAATAATTCATCTACGTTTATATAGGAATAATTTGACTTGAATTTACGGCTCGAGTAAAAAAGTGATAAAATTCTAAATGTACAAAAGCTTAGAAGTAATTTAATTTTCCTTGTTCACAACAAATCTTTATTGTTAGCTGTAGTATAAAAAACTATTGAAATATGATCAACAAAATTATTTTAATTCAAAAATGGAAAGGATACTTGAAAGTAAATGTTTTAAGTTTACTTCTTTTGTGTGTTAATAGTCATGTTTCCAACAAACTAAAACAAATAAACAAAAAATTCACCAAATACAGCTAATTCTTTAGTTGCTTCCATGTAGATTTTTACTTTCAAATTTTCATCTGATAAGAGATTTAAAATTTATAACAGCAGAAATATTTTAGTACATATTTTTTGCAGAAAACTAAGTATTAAAACAAATTTTTGCACATATTTACATTCCTCTCAGTCAAATCCATAAATATCCAAAGATATACGATTGGAAATAAGGATTCTCTGAAATCTCTAAAGCGGAAATCTGCTGCTGTTTGAACCAGAAATGGGGATTCCTAGAATGGAATACAAAACAGATCCCCTTGATGTGAAGGAAAGGATGTATTCTAGAAAGGCACGTGGAAGAGAAAAACGGAAAACAACCTGTAAAGAATAGATTATTTATATTTTAAAAATATTTTCAGGAAAAAGTTTCTTAATTTTTTGAGTTAAACTAAAAATTTCAACAAAAATGCTTAAATTAACTATCTATTTGTTAATGATTCTTAAAACTAAATTAATCAGATGGGAAAGAAAATTTAAGAATTTATTTTAGATTTTGTGCATTGAAATTTTTTGAAGATTAATATATGAGAATAAAACTTTTTATTTTTTATATGTGCTTTTCTTGTTTTATAACTTGCTTTATAGAATATATAAATATTTACACTTCCTAGAAACTATTTTGTTCGACTTATAAATTATGCATAGAAGTAATTTTATAAAACTTTTTTACAAGTTATGCAGAATCACCACAAAACTGTTTAAAAATTACTGAAAAGTTTAATATTATATGTATCATGGCTATCTAAATTTTAAAAATGAATTTGAAATTTCCACAGGATGCAATTAAATAAAAATAGATTCGTTACTAAATATTTATTTGTCTTCGTAATTTATGTACCAGAATTATTATGAAATAAAAAGTAAATTATTCTTAAGCATTGTAAAAGAATCAATTTTATTTAATATTGTGAGTGAATAGCTTAGTGTCCAATCATTTTAGTTAGAAAATCATAAATTTTGAAACTTGTGTGGGATATGTTTAGAGACTTAAGTGGAAATACATGTGATTCCGGTTTTATTTTTCCGTTTTTAAAAGTCAGAACAGTATGTTTACAAGTATGCTCACAATTTTATCCCTATTTTATTTTTTTATTATTTTAGAACTTAACATTGTGAAGATATTTTGGGTGAAAGATGGAATAGATTTGAGAATAGGAGTTAAGACATGTTTCTAATGGTAATGCTAGTTAATTTAAGTTTTATTAAGTTAACTTACGTTTCATTAAGTTAACTTACGTTTCATTAAGTTTAAGAATTTCTTTTTTTTATCTATTTCTTATTTTAAATTTGTTGTCGTATAAAATAAACCAGTGATAACCACAAAACACTCTTGAATGTTTTCCCGGTTAGTTCAAAATGAACATACATTTTAAGCTGTTTATTTTTTGCTAAGTACACTCTGATATTTTTTAATGGCATCAGGTAAGTATAATCAAGCCTCATTAGTTGTAACTGTATACATTTCTGATTAATAAAAATGAAATATAAAAGATATCACAGCAAAATTTAATTGGCAGATTAACATTATACAAGGAACAAATGATTGAAATTAGTCTCTTGTGAATCATGGAAGATGACAAAATCAGAGAATTCACCATTTATGATTACAGCAGCTGCCATATGCTTCGGCATAAAATGAAAGAGGAGAATGGCATTCCATGTTGCTTCCATATATTGCCAATGATTAGCTGATATAACAACACGTGGGGTATCACAGTTCAGTTATTGTGCAAGCATAGACTACATGTATTTGATTGGGGACAGAATGGGAGAACAATCTGGCCCATGAAGAAATTCAAAATAATTTGTAAAGAAGAATCTTAAACATTGTGTGAACCGTGTAGCTACACATTTTTATGTTGGAATATGGTAATATGGTTGATGACAAGTACTAAAGGTATTAAGAATAGTAGCTCCAACAGATCAGAGATGTCGCTCTGGTTGTTCAGCGTACCGGCAATGTGCTCTAGAGGGATGGGGAAGTGAAATCTAAATCACTTTAAAAATGATATCGAATATAAGACCAGTGTGGCGACGCATAACGCGATATTTCACAAGCCTCTGACCTCGATGTCTTCAGACGTGAATCCAACCATCTTGGTGTTGCATGAAGAAACGAGATCCGTCAGTAAAAAAATTCCGTTGCATTTCCTTTGTCCATGCTCATAGTTTATCGCACCATTGGCGAGGCAGACGTCTGTGGTTTTGATTCAAACAGTGGATGATTTGCAGATATTTAACTATGCTTCTAATGACATTGAATGTTACTAAAGAACACCGAATATTGTGTTGCAGACTGGATATTTTGTGTTATGGTTCATGATGGGTTTGAGCAATTCATCCCTGCTAATATGCCTGTCATCATGTACAGAGGTACAACAAGATAGTTGTGATTAATCCTGTCAGTATGTTATTTTCTCTTGCATACAACGATCACAGATCCGCATGCTGTATCTCCTTGTGTAATAAGTCCTCTTGTGATATAAATGATAGTTGCACGAGAAACAAGCAGATACAGATCACGTTTGCTTGGTTTCATCCAACATGATCACAAATTTCTTTGAAAGATAATCCACAATTTTTATTCTTTCTTGGTCTAACTCAGAAAAATTCTCAAAAACAAGTTTTCTGCAAGATTTTGCTGGGCAAAATTTAATGTTCTTCATACCTTTGTTGGCCCATCTAAAATAAAATATTTCCTACGTACTTCGCCCATTTCAGTCTAGAACAAATCACATTGTGAATGGACATTAAATACATCCCCCCCCCAAAAAAAAACTACGAACAGAAGATAAATTTCATTTTTTCCCTGGTGGATTGATTTGAAAAAGTGAATGGTGACAGGCCCATCATCTAATCATGTTTCAAAATTTCTTTATATATATATATATATATATATATATATATATATATATATTTGTAAGGAAACTATAGTCTCCTTACAAACCCTCTTCTCATTGTATCCTTTAAAGGTGAATTAACAAATTTTCATTTCACTATCTAGAATAAAACCCTTGTTTTCCCGACCTTTTAAAATTCATATTTTTTTCATTTGATTGATCAGTTCTATACATTTTCTGTTATTTTTAATTTTTTATTTTCTTATAAACTAGAACATTTATTTAATTTCATTCTTAGTTGAAGTAAAAAAAAAATCCTTTTCATTATTTTTGCAGCTCCACTGATTACATGTTATTTTTGAAACATTTATTTTATTATTATATCTATAATTTCGTAATAATGTTTTAGTAATTTTAAAATATTTTGCTAATAATTAATTGATCAATATTTTTAATTAAGATGTATTGAGCCAATTTAGTTATAGATTTTTGATTGTTCATTTTAAAAAGTGAATGTTAAAAGAACTTTGAATTGTTAAGCAAATAAAGAGAAGCTCGTTTTGACTAGAAGAATCCCGATAATGATGAGTTATTATGATTATATTTCATTTTAAAAAAATACAGTAAGTTTAAAAAAAGTAATGTCTCCTTTGAAATTTTAGTACTTTTTGTATTTTTTAGTAAAAATGTTTATCAAAATTATTTCCTTTTCTTTAAATTTAAAGATAATAAAAAATGGAGCTTTTATTAAATGGAAAACACTGCTACACAAAAAATCAAATTTTCTGTAAAAATGATTTGTCTTATTTTTTTGTATTTTTCGATCTTCCTTCAGTTATTGTGCTCTATCATTTATTTAATAATCGTATAGAGTAAACTTCATTACTTTCAATACTATAAAAAGTTTAGGGTTTTTTGTGGTGGGTATTTTGAATCCTCTCATTAAAATCTCTTACAACTTAAAAAATAATTATATACTCAAACAATATTTTTACTGTATTAAAATTAAGATATAAGTAATTCTTTCTTGATTTAAATAAAAAAAATATACATTTGTAAAAAAAAATCTTGAAAATTAGTGTTTCAGATGGGTTTAAGAATGTGAACTTTAAATGTCTGCTGATCTAAAAACATTTTATGCAATGTATCGAAGCTTATTTTATGTATTTTGTACATGGGATAAGTTTCGTGATTTTTTATGTTCTAAAAGAATCCTAATTAAATATTTATTGTTTATTGATTGACGCCTGTCAATTATTGTAATGTAATTTTAGACAAACCGAGGCAACACATGTAACAAATGCATAAGTCAAGGATAGCGAACTATGAGTTTAAGCACGATTTTATTAAAAATTTAGCGCATATGTATAACAATTCGTTAGCAAGACCAACTAAAGTATTTTAATGTACACACACTACATACATTGCTAGTTATGAGTCAAGAGTTTGGTAAGCTCTTATGTAACAATGTTAAAATTCTTAATTAAATTAATAAAATACATTTTAAAATAATCCTCTGAATAAACAAATAAATTTTATTAATTGTTTATACACAAAATTATTTTAAAAATGTAAACTTTATTAATTTATTTTCATAGCCAATTTTTTTTTAATTTCGCATTTATGAAAATGTAAAAAGTTTTCTCATTTTTTATTCAATATAATGAGGTTAAATCTCGACGTCTATCAAGCTCTTTCAAGACTATGAGGAGTTATAATTTTCTTCATAAAGTTTTAAGGAATTAATATTTCTTAATTAGTAAAATTTTTCTCTCTCTCCGTGTTACCGTATTTCAACCTCTGGCAGCTTAACGTGACAATAGAAAAAATTTGTAGACATTTCTTACAAATTCACCAAAAATGTTAATGTTTATTACATATGACAACAGGAATATAATATTTCTATAAACTATATTTATATGAGTTTATCCTCACACTGCTTATACACACCAATATGAAAGATTTTTAGTTTACCAATAAAATTTTTCTATAGTTAAGACATGTATCACATTAAATGAATGAATATGAAGTATCTCACAAGGTATATATTTGTGCTTGACTTAAAATTATATTGAAAGCTAACGAAGAATATGCAACATTTATTTTCTTTTTATTAGAAAATCCCATTTTCTTACTCTCCATTTTTTAAGCATATATTTATTTTATAAACTATAACTTAGTTTTTAAGAAATATATATGCTATAAAATATATACATACACTAATTTATATATATGTAGTACTATAAAGTACATAATTTTCTTATAAAACTAAAGGTTGATCATGGAAAAGAGCTTTGCAGTTTGTGGACAAGCCAATTAATTTTCCCTATATCAGTTTCTACATAAAAAGTATTATAACTTGCTATATGAAGAAGAAGTCTGCCTTGCTGTAAAATTATGGGTGGGTATCAATTATGGCAGAGATGCATTTTTCAGAACTGCTTTGGAAACAAGTCTCCTTTTACACTTTCAGGAATTTTGACCGTGATCAACAGTTAAAAGTAACAAAATTTCTCGCGTAGGACTCACCATGGCCAAGTGGTAGTACAGCTTCCTTTGTAGCATAAGGTCACGGGTTCGATCCCAGTCACTGTTGATTAACGGGAGATAAATGTTGTGATTCTACCTAGGCCCTTTAAGTCAATAGAAGTGGGTGCTCGGGAATTTTACTGGTTTTATTCCTTGCGACTTATGAGTATACGAGACGAACTATCTATAAAAATTTTACTCTAAAGGTTTTATGCACTGAGGATATTAAAATGCTTTACAATGACCTTAGGCTATAATGAACTTTGAAATACTGACCAGTTTCACAAAAGTACGTGAACTTTATGTTAGACTGTCTATTATACGGTCTCAAAAATTCCCATCCAAGGTAGGAATTAAAGTCACGAAATGAAGACTGAGACACTAACTATTGCTTTTCTCGACGAATAATGTTTCGTGGTTGCCTACATTGAATTCCAACCAGAAGGTAGTCAGTTTCAGATGCAAATTTACTTACCAATAGCCAAGCTTTTTTGTTGGTATTTATAAGTTTTTCAATGCGTATCCAAATCTTTTTACAATATTGAAATCACAATCATTTTCACAAAAATACATGGATTTTATACAAATGGTAAGTTGTATCTGAATTTTGTTTGTATTGTGTGAATTAATTTTTGCAGAACCTACATTTGGTGCCCTTGCATTACATATTTTTAGTATAAAATCACAAAGAAAAAAAGGTATGTGTGTACGAAAGTATTGAAACTTTATTATCCATTATAAAAAAAATTATTCTGGTTTAAAAAGTTTTATTTTTTATTCAAATTTTAAGCAATTATTCTAAGTTTTAAATTTGTTTAAAATAATCTTCACAGAAGTCCTGTGAAATTTTCCATGAAGTTTGAAAAAATTTGAATATTACTTGAAATGAAGTTAAATAATTTTTTACAAACCAAAATTTAAAAAAATTGGTATTCATGAGAATTTTTGGAATTATTATTATTTTTTATTTCTAAATGCGGGCACCCTTGAGCAAGTAAGTACATTAGCCCATTTGCGGCAACAAGGCCGAAAACTGCTACTCATTTTATCGTTACCCGGTGGGAACCTGTGAACCAAGTGACGGAGGTACGAGTAGCATCTCCAACGCCACACCACCACAAACCCGTTTATAGGGCGGGCCACATTCATCTGTCATCTGAGGAAAGGATAAGAAACGCAGAGAGAGAAAGGGAAAGTACATCCATGCCCAAGCCGGGATTCGAACCCAGGTCCTCCCCATCCGTAGTCAGTTACGCTAACCACTAGACAGGTTGGGGGGCATTTTTGGAATTATAAAGTAAATTATATTACGTAATAATTATACTACAGAATATATTTGATTTCGGTTTTGAAACCAGTTCATTAACTGATACACTGAGTAAACATGGAGAGTAAAATTAGATTTTCACTTTACTATTTAGTTTCAGCCACTTTGCAAAAGTACACTTTCAGAATTAAAACATGCAGTATAATTAGTCTGCAAAATTATCAAATGATTTATTATGCAAACATAGTAAGAAAAATGTAAATCAAACCTAAATTAATATTTTTCTGCTAAATTAATAATTTACTTTTAATATAATGTGTAGACTTACCAATATGAAATCAAAATTTACAGATGATCATAAAGTTATGTCATTTCATGTGTATAATGTAATAATTATTTTCATGTAATAATTATTCCTAAAAGACAAATGCTAATAAAAATATAATTCATATATAAGCAATTTATGCAAGATTAAACATCGTATTGTTGTCTTTTCTATCTGAAGTAATTAATCTAATTAGTTGCTATAAAGTTTAATAAATTGTATATAACTAGCTTACGTAAAATATGTCGTCTCTCTCTAATTACACTTCTTATAATTTCTAATTGAATAATTAGTTACATTAAGGATAAATTATTTTCATCGTAATATGTATTAACTAGTAATTGTATATTTAATATATTATAAATATTTTATAACTGCAATTTGTCAGACACGTAATTTCAATTTATTACATATAATTGCGCATAATTTTAGATAAAAAATACTAAAACTTATTTCTTCGAAGAATTACCATAAAAAGTACTGTTTATTTTTTAAATGTAAAGTGCAGGGATATATATTTCCTTAAAACAGTACATTGAATAAATCATTCAAACGAGAGAATTAAAATCCTCCCTTTATTTTAACGATAGTTCTTCTTGTATTAATTTAATGTTACAAATTTTACTCTTGCATAAAAAGTTATTATTGAATAGCAATGTCTGAGTTAGTGATACATTTTATTTAGATAATTCTCTAGATTATTTTTTGTTATCATAATGCAAGTCATTAAGATTCTTTTAATCTAGTTTTTGGGGATGACATGAATTCTTAGTTATTAATAATCTTTGAAAATATGTACAATAGAATCGGATGTTTGAGTAATTAAAACATATAATAAGTTAAGTGTACTGAAATTGTTTCCTCAAAATTTTATTGTCTAACTTAATAAACTTTAGAAGTTAAATATCTTGAAGAATAATTAAATAATGTTTCATGAATTTCTCTCCCAATTTCAGACAAATTTGACATCTCTGTCAAATTGTTTACAATGAAAAGAATTGCATCACTTGGAATTCGTTCATTCGATGAATTTTCAGATGTGTTTCACTTTTGTATGATTCTTATTATGCATATTATCGATTGCATTACATTTGTCAGATGTTTAATTTTATTATGAAAGGAAACTGAGACTTGATAACGTCAATTTATTCAAGAGTTTTAAGAATAACTGAAATCAGATCTTCAAGAAAATTAAAATTATTATTTTTACTTTTATCTATGCTTCAGAAATGAATGTGACAATTTAATTTTTTTGTGCGTGAAGAAAAGTTTCTAAAATTCAAGAATAGAGCGTGAATTTATATTTGTAAAATTTAAAAGTGTGAGGAATTTAATCTTAACTATATAGAGTATTTGGAATTTTCTAAATAACATAACATCAGCACAAAAATTAGATGTTCATTGTGTCTTTTAATGATGGTTTAGAAAATATATCTTAACGAAACACATTGTTGCTTAAAAAATATATTTTACGTTCATATATCACATATCATGAGTAAATTGTCTATTTTTACTTTGTGTAACTAAAAGCATTTTAACTGTTGCACATTAGTATTTAAAGCTGAAACAAATTTCTTTTTAAATGTAATTGTTTGTGAATTTTTTAAAAAAAAATGTAAAAATTTCAAATGATTTACATTAAAATGTGCTCAAATTATTATTATTGTTGCACTATATGACTATGATGCGTGTTGATATAAATATAGCATAGAAAATGTTTATCCATTTAAATAAATATTTTGTGGTATTGAAAATCGAAATTGCTGGGTTGAAATTTTTATTTATGTAATTCTTTTTATAGTTGCGTGTGATTTTTATAGGTGCGTGTGATAGTTGCTTTGAAATTTACATTGTTTGAGACTTTTTCGTTGAAAAAATTTTGTTACACTGGAACCATTATATAATCTGCAATAATTTAATTTATTTAGTTCTCAATTTTTAAGTGAAGGCATTTTACGCCTGATAATGGTCCAGTTTTCACTAATTTGCAGAATGAAATAGGAAGGAAAACAAAATTATTGTTTTTCAAATAACAAAATAGTTGCAATTTCACCCAGAAAAACTCGTAGTTTTGAAAGTAATTTAATACATTTATGTTGAAGAGTCCAAAAAAAGGCAATTTGTATAAGTTAACCGTTTATAGTTTTCCAATAAGTCAAAGAAATGACCTTTTATCCTAAATTCTTTTCTATGTAAAAATACCTTCGTGTGTTGTCAAACTTCTTCGAAAAGCACTTTTTTTCAAAATTGACAAAGAACATTCAGCTATATAAAATTCTGTTAAATATTCTAAGAGTATCTTCTTAAGAAACAGAATATGCTTTTTCAGCTAAGAAATGTTTTTTCACACTTCTGAACTGAGGTTAATATTAATTTATAAACACTCAAATCAAAATTTTGAATTTCTTAGTGAACGAAATTCGGTTGTACAACAAATTACTCTATTAAAATAATGAAATGTAATAGGGATTTTTCATCTAGATTTATCTATATTTTAATTCTTTTTACCACATTTTTGTGCTTTTATAATTGTTTCTCAGTAACTGAGTGGCTTAAAAA
>JAPDSC010106172.1:209532-227580 GCA_026290005.1 Latrodectus geometricus | reverse complement strand
ATTTCGTACTTTCGAGATATCTCATAGTTCTCAAGCTTACCAATGTAACTAGAAGAATTAAGGGAAAAAGTCATTCATTCACTTTGATGCTTTCTTCTCTAAATATAAGTCCTTTGACAAAATAAGCATTAACGTTTCAGCTTATTATATATAAATAAATAAGAGTCTGCAGACAGGCATACGGATTTATTTTGACTCAAAATATGCTTGTATAATCATTTTAGTAAAAGTATGTTTCTCTCTGTTCGTTAAAATTTCCCACAATCGTTCATCAGCCACTTCTAATCTGAATAAAATCAATGTGGGTACTTAGTTTTCAGGGAGCAGTGGTGGAAAAAAAATTTATAAAGGTAAAATTTCAAAATCTTGTTTAGTATATTCCTCTAAGTATCACCTTGAATATTTTTTTTCATTTGGTATTAAAAGTATAACATTATTCATCTCTTAAACTTCCAATTTCTTCATATAGTTTTGTGATCTCAATTCTATACTTCTTAAATTAATTTCAGAATGAAATATTTCTGATATTTTATATGGACTATTTATCATAACTTTTCAGTTTTCTGATATTACGAAAGAAAGCATGTGATAAAACACCATTTTGGCTCATGAGATAAAACAATTTTATTAATAAAATACTGACACGAACAAAAGTCGTCAGATCATAGTTTTCTTTATAACATTCTGAAAGTTATAGAATATGCTTTCAACTTTATGATTTTTTAAATGAAATAGTTTAAACAAATTATGGTTTTTTTCTTGGCAATAGTGCCAACAATACTTCCTATAAGTGAATTTCAGTACTACTATTATCATTTGAAATCAAAAAGTATATTTCCTCATATATGTACGATTCAAATTTTACTAAATTACTCTTTAAATTATTTTATGACCACTTGAAAGAGATTGAAAGGTAAGCATATATAATTTTTTCTTTTTATTAAACTTATTTTATAAATAAGCAATTTCTTCAGTTTGCGCTACCAAAGTTTGCAAATGCTTCTAAAATGTCATTGGAGAAATAGAAGAGAGTATATTTATTTACTTTTAATTAATTCTCAACGGATAAACACGTCCTTCTAGAATATACCGTCGTTCTTATTTAATTTAATTATTACAAATTCTTCAAATTAAATATCAATTTGTTATAACTAATTTGGAAGTCAAACGATGTTTACAGAAAATTAACCTTTTCACTTCACGTTATACGTAACGAAAATCTTTCTAATTATCGCTAAGAATTACTTAACAGTAGGAACAATGACAAAGCTGAAACGTATATTAGCAGAATTTTATTTCTCTTTCATATTTACAGTATCGATTGCTTAACAGTAAGTTTTGATTTTCATTAAACAGGATTCGATTGTTTAAAGGTTACTCTAGATAAAATGAAAGCAATGTTCTGTTAAGAAAGTTAAAACTAAAATAAACTAATGATCAATTTAAAATGTTTGTAAAATTTAATCATAATTCTATCAAAAAGTAGGGTTAATAAAATATTAAAATAGCTCAACTGAATATATGTCTTTTTCAATTAACATTTTAGTACTCATAAGGCAATTAGTTTTTTGATGTATGTTAACAACGAGCAAAATTGGAAAATTAGTAATTATGATTAATAACATTAACAATTAATAGTATGTTAGCCAAATCGAATATAATTGAATGAAAACTTGAAATTACGCAGTTGTACTATAAAGAAATAATCATAAAAATACAGAAATCATTTTTATGGTGACTCATTATTCATCAAATAAGTAGGTCTTTGGGTATAGGCCAAATTTTAATCTAGATTTGCTACGACGAAAAATTTCTAGAGAGCGTATTTGTTTTATTTTATTTTTTAAAATTATAATGCTTGGGAGTAAAGTTATTTCATGCCTTTTAAGAAAAGAAAAATCAAATAATAAAGGTATTATATGTATTTTATAGCTTTACACTTTATTGAAAAAATTAATTTTGATTAACATCTTTCTGTCTAAATTTTGAACTGAAGAACATAATTTGTTATATAAGTAAGAATTGTTATGCAATATAAATTGATTAGAAAGAATTTTAAAATTTTATTCTATAAATAAAAAATATTGCAATGCAACTGTTTTGGATATTTTCATTTGTAATTATAAACTTTCTATGTATTACGACAAGCTTATACAACTGAGAAATGCTTAATAAGAAAAGAATATATTCATAATAAAAATGTTACCACTACTTCAAACAGTGTACACTTTAAATAAGAATCAATTATAAATAGAATATTTGCAACACCATATCTTTATCTTTATCACTTACTCTTAATTTTAACACTTAATGTTTAAATATTTTAAAATGGATGGGGTGTTTCATTGAAGGTATTATATATTTTTCAAAAAAGTTTTCATAATTTCAATTATAAACTGAGAAAAAAACAATAATTTTTATTACAGAAAATACTATTTGTCACAAAAGGAAAAAATTGAATAATTTTCTATATATAAATACTTATTAAAATAAATAATAATAAAAATATTATTTTTAGTGTTTTAAATTGCAAATTATTTTATAAGAAGCTGAAAAACAGATGACTTGGTGATTTTAAGGCATTATATAATGAACTATGGATTATTTTTTATTTTATTAAATTGATAATTCTGTATTCTTTGAAGTTAAGCTTTGTAAGTGATTTGATTTTTAGAGCTTTGGTTTTTCAAACTCTTCCATGTGCTTATGATTGTCATAAATTATTGACTTCATCTAACAATCTATTACTGTGGCAAAAGACAGAAGTGTTAATTATAGGTACTTATAAACAACTCATAGGAGATTCACTTGACGAATTTTTATATTTTACATGTGTTACAAGATGTTATTGTCGTACAATTAACTCACCATAAAGGATTATAAACCTATATGCATTGATATAAATTGAATCTATGAAACCAGAACTTTATTGATAAGATCATAAAATCTTGAAAATAGCAATCCTTTAAGTATGGCAGCTTTTAAGAAGAACAATTTTTATCATCAGATGCTTTAAATGCAGAATTTGTTAAAATGTTTTAAGCACTTCAGAGAAATAAACACGATGGCAATAGTGTATACTTATGTTCAGATTCCATTTTATGAAAAACTATAGTTATTCATTAAAAATACACAATAAGATTGAGTACATACATAATTTTACTAGAATAAAAGAAATCGAAATATTCTCTTGCAAGAAAATATGTTAATCAATCATAAACATAACGCTTTTTTAAAGTTAGTAATTTTAATACACTAATTAATAATTAATCTAATACATTAATAATTAAATAATTATTTTTGAGTCTGTTTTATATAATTGTCATTTTTCGATATTTTTGCACATTGTTTTAATTTGCAAATTATTGAAAATAATAGGGGATATTTTCACAGAAACTGTATTCATCAAATAAAGCAAATTAAATGGAAAAACCAAATTATTTTGTGTTAAAAATTGAATATCTCAAGTTTCTAATTTATTTTTCGTCATTTAATGATATTAATTTACTTTTTGAGTAATGTTAATTAGATATATGTCATCTAATTTATTATATTTTAAATCCGAAAGATTTTATTGTTTACATTTATCCCAAAAGTTTAATTTATATCTCTTGAAAATTTTAAGCTCTCACTGTGAGAAATAGAAAACTCAATAGATACAATCTTAACATTTTCTATGCAATTACTTTATAACTGAGCAGTTCTCGGCAGTAATTAAATTGGTTGCTATTACAGTTGCAGCATAGTAGACAGATTATTGAATTAAGGTATAGCCATTGGACACCCCAATCTTCCACCAAAATATTGAAACTTAATTTGAAGATTTCAAAGTAATTAAACGAAATGAGACTTTTAACTAATGAAAATGTGTTATTCAGGTTTGGAAAACTGAAGTATAGTTACTTCATACCTAGCTAGTATAGTACTTTCTTAATTATTCATTATTTTCTTGAAAATAACCTTTTGGTAACCTGTAAAATAATGAAATTTTATGAGCTAAAGTTGCAAGGAATATTTTCTCTAGTTGTTACTTATTTATACTTACATGTATGTTTTATTTAAGGTTGAGTATTAATTACTAATAATTTTTGTTATTCTTATTAAATATCTAAAATATTTAAATTAAAGTTTTAATTTTTTACTTCAATGTAAAATTTTGATTAATAAACGATATTGTTTATATTCTTTTTTGTAAATTTAATAAAACGCATATACTGGTGGCTATTTTAAATGAAATATCAAAAAACAACAGAGATAACTTAGTAAAATTTATTTATCAGAGAATACTTTGCACAAATAGAAAAAGATTAAAACAACAGCCACTTGAAAAATAAATGAAGACAAGATCAATTGTTAGGATACTCTCCATTGTTTGCTGTTACCACTACCACACACTTCATCCTAGAGTCATGGAGGCTTTTTATATGTTTTAGGGACATAGTATTCCCTGCGGTTTCCCCATCCTGCCAATTCAGTGTAGCATCGAGTGAAGCCTCTCGGGATATTTATTGAGCGAGTATGAACCACACACTTTCAATGATGAATTCTATCTGATGGGTACAGAGCTTTTGAACATCGCGTGTTATTGAATACCCTGTTGGAATATGTTTGATTGCAAACGCTGATTATATAAAAGGACCACAGGCTTCTATACCTCAGAGGTGTAGAGCGGGCTGCTCAGTGTACCTGCAGTGCACAACAGGAGGGTGCTGGATTAATATCCAATACAACCTTTAACTATGATACCTGGTGCAGGATCCATGGGGTGATGCTTAACGCAAAAGTTTAGTAGTCTCTTACTATAGATTTTCTAGATTCAAATACGATTGTGTAGGGTTGCAGATAGAGGTGGTATTCGTCAGTAAGAATAATGACGTTCAATTTCATTGGAATTGTCCATTGTTCATTGCAGCACAGGAGATGCAAATGATGCAATGAACAATGCTTGTGAATTTGAATCAAAGATAAACGAAGCAATGGATGCTTTGTAGAAATTCTAGTTAGCTGTAAACAATGGGGAATCGTATGAAAGGTCACCTAATGATGCATAATAGACTAAATGTGTTGTGCTATTTCTCCTGTTGTGGTTTAGTGGTCCATCACTTCCATGCACACAATATGCCGGTCATCATGATAAACGATGCAACAAGATTTATGTGATTGGTCCTATTGGTCCACCGTTCTCTCCTGCATCCAACGATTACAGACGAAGACAGATTACGGTTACTTGGTTTCGACCCAACACTATCATTGATTTCTCTGAAGAATAACCCGTAATTGCTATGGGTAATTACACTTCCTTAGTCGGAATCTGAATCTTGCTTGAAAGAATCTTTCTTCTACGAGTAATAGTTATACATCTTGCGTGAAAAATAATATCCATTAAAATACAGTTGCTGTACCTCACATTAGCAGTCTCTTCTCTTTTTTATTGTGCTTGTAAGAGGAACTACAGTCACCTGTGATATGCGTATGGGTTGCAATGCTAACGAGTTGCCCACTTCATCACCATAAATGCATGATGAAAATTTTACACGATTCTCATGAATCCTTCAGGTTACATTTTGGGTGACCAGCTATTTATATACATATGTATGTGTGTGTAGATAAATGCTTTTATAGAAATTGCTCATTTGTGTAGGGCTTAACCTTAGCTTTTTAGCTGGTAACAATAAATAACTTATTGTCGTTTTGGTTTCTATCTAACTTGATTGATAGGAATATCCAAACAGAATCAATGAGCCCGTGTATTTCTAAACTGATGAATGTTGAGCAAGAATGAAATGCGCATTTCATGAGTATTTAACATGAATTTGTGAAATAAAATGAATTTTAACTAAGAAATTTATTATAAATATTATAATTAATATTAAATTTAGACCTCTTGAAATCGCATTTAATAAAAAATGTTTTTAAGGAGCATTTACATTCTCATATAAAAGTGTTTATGCCACCATATTAATTAAATATAATGTTAATTAATTACACTTAATTGTTTTAGCAATATACATAAGAGCTGTCGAAAATAGAAAACCCGTATAGAAAAAAAGTGTTTTGGGCAAAATGTGGCGTGGGAATACCTTTCATTGTCAAAAACATTTGAATCCTTCATTAAAAGGATATATGTTTCTGTATTGTGGTTAGTGAGATGTGCCATTTCTCGTGCAGAAACTGCATTATCTCCATGAGAGGAGTTTGAGTTTCACTCTTAAAAAAATGCTGAAGTCCGATAATTTAGTAAGCCATCAAAGCTGTGCATCTGAGTCATCTTTCCAAAGACATTATTGAATATTAATAAATTATCTTACTCAGATGGAAACAATGCTTAAGATTCAGAATGCAGTTGATAGCTCAGAAGAGTGACATAGTTAGTTTTAGCGAACTATCCATTTAATGTGACCAGGAAATTTACTCCAAACTAAGAGAGCTCCAAACCAAACAAAACTTTTTTAAAAAATTAATAAGAACGTATAATGAATTTGAAAATCAATTTTTCCCAACAAGTAAACATACAAGTAAACAAGTAAACATAACAACAAGCAATTGTAAAAAATATGGAAGCAACATTGTGCTTTACTTACGAAAGGAAACAATCCAAATTGTAGGCGTTTCTCCACACGTAAACCAGAACCGTGATGTGGAATAGGAAAAACTGGATTCATCAGAAAACAAGAATGGTTTTCTTGATCCGAAGACCAGATTTTATGATCCTTGCATTACTGTATTCACCGTTTTCGATTAATGTCAATCCTATTGGTTTTTACCTCAACTTGTTTTTAATTTTTCGCTTTGAATCAGCGTCATTCATTGAACTCAACAGAATTTTGTGTAGCCATTTACTCTTGTTAGCATTGTTCCTTTGTCACATTCATATTTTCTTGTATCGTATTTGTATGCAAACTTACTTGTTGGGTAAAATTGATTCTCAAATTCATTATAAGTTCTTATTAATTTTTGAAAAAGTTAAAAAAAGATAAAAATAATCTTATCACATAATAAATAATTTAAAAGATTCTGTACTTATTTTAAAACAAGTTTCAAGCATTCACTATAAATAAGGAATAATTAAAACTTATTTTTAATGATAGTAAAATTCTTAAATTATAAAACTTTATTGTTTATTGCACTTTATAAATATGATATGATGACTTTATGATAAAAGTGATCATATTACTTTCAAATTAAAAGTTTCAATAAAATTTTTAGAAATACTTTAGTTTCGTTGGACATTGTAAATATGTGAGACATATTTCTGAGATGTTTTAACTGAAAGGAAGAGAGATTCTAATGTTCAATGAAACTTACATTTAAATTAATTTATTTTTAGAAGACATGACTATTCTTTTAAAAATTTTTAACATGTCTGGATAATATATTTAATATTTTTGCATGAAACGCAAACAGATTAATGAAAGCATAAAAAAATAATTATGATTTAATGAAAATATGTTTGATAAAAGAATTAATTTCTATGGTATATTATTCTTAAGAAAGCCTTCTTATTTTAATCAAACATCTATTTTTTAAATACTCTGACAAAACTTATACATATGATTTAAGCTAAAATCAGTGTCAGAAACTCTAGTGAAGGATATATCGTCTTTACAGACTTAAATTAAAAGTTTGTGCATGAGCTTAATGGTGTGTTAGATGATAAAATATTCATTAAAGAGAACTTTATTTCTTTTTATCTCTTTCTTTTATCTCGGAAAATGTATGAATAGTCTCACAATGTGAAAAATAAATATGAAATGTTGTTATACATATTTAATTTTCCAGCAAATGGATTGAAGGTATATGAAGAATTTTGTAACTTACGTGAGCTAAGGAATTGTATCGGTAGGAATATTTACAGCTTTTTGAGGAAAAAACCATTTGAATTACAATAGTTTTTCTTTTTTTAAAAGAAGAGGAGAAAAGTTTTGTAATTCCTAAGGAGTTTTCCAAAAGATGCGTCACCAACAGAAAGCGATAGAATTTCTCCCAGTGTGTAGAGGCTTTTCTATTTTTTAAATTTATCGAAACAACATTCGCCTGGGGAATTCATGATTACAGGATGTTTCAACAAGATCTTTTTCTTGACAAATAATAATTCATTCCTAATTTAAAAGGATGGTAAATATAAATGTGAAAATTATATTATATTATGTGCTTGATAGGAACAAAGAAAAACTTCCATACATTTCCTTTTAATTTCATGAAATACTTTGAGGATAAATTTTAAATTTATTGTAAAATACTGTACAAAATTTAGTAAATTATCTTAGAATTTAATTCGAAGAAAAGTTCATTAGCTATAAAGTTGTTTTGTAAATTGCAAATATTGTGAAAAATGTTTAAATTAGAAATTACTCCATTTTAATTCATCATTTAATTCAATTCGTTTAAAAAAGAAATCAAGTAAAATATGTTTCATGTATGGTATTCCTATGTGTTAAAAATTAAAGTTGTGCTAATAAATTCATTTATTTTAATTATAATCCACCGAAAACTAGTACTTTACCTTTAATTTTGAATTGAAGAATAGAGAAGTTTTTTTTTCCCAGATTACACAACTTAAAACAAACAACATTTCTATTGAATTGAATATTATACTGCGAAACTTTCCAAATATATTTTCTGTAATAATATTCATAATTTTCTTGGTTTTATAATTCTGAAATTGTCATAAATCGTTCAAATATTTAAAGCAAGTAACAGAATAGAGTTTTGATGATTAAAACTCAGTAAAGAGACATTTCTGATTTTTGTGTGTAGTATTTTTTTGTTAAGTAACTAATAGTAATTATTTTATGTTAAGTAATTAATATAAAACTAGATACTCGAAACTTTTATGGAAAGTTAAATTTTTACTTAGTTAGCAAGTTATTTGACTAAATATGTTCAATGATATAAAATATTTTAAATAACTCTTCGAAATTTCAAATTTTATTTCTTTCTAGAAAAATGAACTTATTCTAGAGAATTGAAATATTGTGTATATATGAATTATTTATCTTATAAATACATAAGAAATAGTGAGAAATCTCCTGTTGATCGAAATAAGTTTTTGACTTTTTTAAAAACTAAGAAAACATACACCACTATTTCTCAACATACATTCAAATGGAAAAAATTAGTTTAAGGGATTTAAAAATAATTTATGAATCAATTTAAATTGAAAATAATTACTTTTCAATAACATCAAAGAAAAAGTAGTTTTTTAAAAAAATTTTGTTTTATTGTCACACTTTTTTTATTAAGGTAGGCACTGCATATTTACGTATGAGAAATACATAAATAAAAATAGTAACCATGACATGAGAATATGCCCTGAATTGTTAAGCAAACTATTTTTTAATTCCATTACTTTATTTCAATCAATGCAGTTTTATTGCATTATCAAAATACTTAATCTTCAATTTTTTAAATTGTAATAAACAAAGGAAAAATTATTACTAATATATAGTGACACTTTTCCTTTGTGTAAGAATGATTAGGATGAAATTACTAATATAGTTTATGGCTATGTGTGTTTTGAAAATTATTGTGCAGAAGAAAATGACTGTACTTGTGTATGAATAAAAATGTGCAAAATTAAATCTAATAAAATTTATTAAAATTTTAAAAATCATTATTATTTAAAAATATTCAAATCATATCAGAATGACATTGATTTTTTAGCGTATTCACACTCCCACAACTGTTATTTATGTTTAATTTTCTGTTAATCTTAAAATGCTTATATATGTACATATGTCATGTTAAAATATTGGGCTAATTCTTCAGAAATAATACCTCATAAAATTAATAGAATTTAAGAAGAAAAATTTTATCTTTTCGTCAAAGTTAGACTTAACAATTCACTTTGGAAAATATTTTCAGTCATTATTTTCATATAACGAGACGTTGTAAATCATATTTGAAAAATAATATTAAGTAACGAAAAACTCTTATTTTCAATAGAACTTTTTCAATTTTATAAAAACTTATAAGCCAGGTTCAAGTGTTTTCATACGTTATTCACTTGAACTGAATTATTATTTTAATTTTATTTATGATAATTTATTCAAGTAAAGCTGCTATAAATTAAGTTTATTGAGAAAAGGAGTTATTTTCTCAAATACTGTTTTCTTTTATAAAGTCAAAACAATAGAATAAATGAAAAGTTTTTTTCTAGAAGTTCTGGTAGGTATGCATGAAAATTTTATCTACAAATTATGATTGATCTACGAAAATAATCCAAAAGTAAAGAACTTTTGTCAGAAATAATTATAAACTTTTCATTTAGTGGAATAAAACAGATTTCTGTTAGATACAAGAAATTTCCTTCATATTTCTGTATAATCACTTAGATAATTTAAATTATATCTTGTCATTAGTTTCCGAATTTCCTTTCAGTCTTCTGACACTAGTTCATTCATAAAATGTGGTCACTGGACTCTCCAACACTTCACTTTTTATTTTAAAAAAAAAATAGTTTATCATTTTTGAAACTCTTTTACTATAGGTAAGAAAGGACATTGTTCGCGACTGGATCAGACAGTCAAAACCTATTCTTCTGAATTCATCTACCAATTCTTGCGTTACAACACTAATGAGAGACTTAGCAGAGACTACGAAGAATACTAAAGCATTCCTGGCCTCTTATTTCGGAAAGCTGGTCTTAAGTTTCCTAGACTCACAAGAGACAATCTAAGAATCTCTTTAAAGATTTACTTCAATCTCATTGTCATTTATGAAGAAATGCAACGACTAATAGTCTTAACAGATTAAAACAAAATTTTATATAAAAAGATGATGAAAATGCGCTTGAGGTCCCTTACTTGGTGCGTTTTCAAAATTGCCGGTGCCATGGCGAAAATTCTACTGCTATTTCAAAGTGAAACTTAATTTGCGACCAATGAAAAAGCTAAAACAAAAGGGTAATTAATGAGCATGCGCGAAAAAGCGTATCAAATTCGCGAGTTGGCGAAGTCGGGGACCTAAAGCACGATTTAATCAAAAAGATAATGTCCTTTATTTCGAATCAAATTAATTCTGCTTAAATTTTCAGTGAATAAATATACTTTATTATTTCTATTGATTTTATTTAAGAAAGACCGTTTGTTCATATCTATTTAAAGAGCATTTTACTAATAACTAACTTATAAAAGAAGAAAAAATTACAACATTTTATACTTTATGCTTAATTTTTTTCTCATTTCTTGCGTGGACTTTATTAGGATAGTTTACTTTTAGTTAGGAATACTTTTTAAACAATAACACATCAAGAGATACATTAGATTTTATTTATCTAATATTAAAAACTGTGTTTTAATTCCTGTTGCTTTCAACCGATAAACAATATTAAAATTGAAACGAAAGACTAGCAATTAATGAACCGCATTTAAATTCAAAATAGCTTACAAGAGAATCATATGTTTTTGTAAATATGCAAATATTTTATTTTTAATTAATACATTATTCTAGAAAATGTATATTTATATATCAATTTAATATTTCCATAAATTTTGATATGTGCAGATAAGATCTATTTTTATATTTAAATGCATTTTTCAATTAGGTAAACAAATTAAATATACTCTTTTTTAATACTACTGCATTATGATTTATTACATATATAAAATCTATTGGCCACAATTTTATTAATTTTAAAAATGCGTTTACGAATTGAAGAACTCATTTTTTACGCTAATTTCTTCTTAAGACAAAAAAATTCATAAAACTTTGCAATTAAAACCTATTTTTGTAGAATAATTCAATATTTAAGCCAATCAATTTTTTTTACCCTGATGGTTTTCTTGAGAGTCTTATTATCTTGGTAATTTAAGAATGAAAGGTTTTTTGTTTCTGTTATTTTCTTTGTGCGTAGTTATATCTTAACATAGATCAAAGCAATTATTTTTACTTACTTATTGTTTTACTTTTTCTTGCCCACGCACAGATTATGCTATTATCTTATTTATAATTTATTAAGGATATTTATGCTTATACATCTTTTATTCATCTTTTATTTTAACTTTTCCTTATTTTAATTTTTAAACTTGCTATAAAATAACAAAGATATTTCCCAATATTTTACCATCAAAAGTAATTCTTAATATACTCTTACTTAGTTACAACATAAGTATTTTTAGTTAATTTTCTTAAGATTTTCTTACTCAGTAAATAATAATTTTATTGCTATTATTTTGAATGCCAGAAAGTAATTATATTATTGCTACCATTATAAATACTTTTTGATTTTTTAATGATTTTTGTCATAGGTAATTTAATTTATCAGATTCTAACTATATATTTTTTTATTTGCTCTAGATATTAAATTGAAAAATTTCACTCTCATCCATTCTACTTATTCAGCATACATTTTAACTTTCATATTTTTATTTCTTTTGTTTTATTATATTTTTATGTTATTTTTCCATATGTTATATTTTTCATTTTCATTTGTTTTTAGTTTCTCTTTTGATACATTTTTATATTCATTTTCATTTGTTGTAAGGGATTAAGAGAAGATCGTTCGCTTTATCTTTGGATTCAGTACAAGAAATTTCAAAATGTTTTCCACTTCTTGTTTCTCTAAAAGAGAAAAACAAAGTTTTGTTTTCACCTCCGTTTTTACTAGACTTCTAATTTTTCATTTCTTATTGTTTCTGGATATTTTTGTTTTTTTTTGTAACATTGTCTTTTGTTTCATCCTAATTGACTTTTAACAATTTCTTCAAATTATATAAAATATAGAGTTAACAATCAGAGCAAAAGCAGCTGAAACAGGATCACCAAATTCATAATTAATAATTTAATAGAAAGAACAAATTGAGAAATGCAATATATTATCATTATTGTAATAAACAGAAAGAAATGAAAAGTGGAATAGTGTACCTACACAGCCAGCTTCATCAGGGGGTGTTGATTATGTTGGTATATAATATGGCCTTTCTACAATGGCGCAAGACGAAAGTCATACACCCAAGATCCTATCAAATTATAAAACAGTGAAAACATATGCAAGACTTGAATATAAAAAAATGTCAAATGTTATCAAATAAAATACACCCTTCAAAGGGCTCTCCCTGTAACAGCAGTAGAGTTGCTGATCAGTTCGGTGTGGGTGCTAGAGGCTTTCTAGGTTTCCCTCTAGCTGCACGTGAATACGGCCCACTTTCTCAAAAAGTCCCTCTAGAGTGCACACTTCCCAGCCCACACTTGTTAAAGTAACGCTCACTGCGTGGGCCTCATTTCTTTCTTAGCCATGTAATTTCTAGGCTTAAATAAACTAGTGAAGTGTTGCATACTCTTTGGGTTGCTGAGGCTGTTCGTCTGGTTTGTTCCGGTTTCGAACCCACCTATTTTAGGATGATTGGCCATACCATCGGCTCAGCAAAGTGATGACTCGTCTGGTCAGGTTACCGGCTGCTGGAATGGTTGTGTTTTCCTTGCCTGGCGGGGGATTCAGTTGTCTCCCAGTGATGAGTTTGTTATGCAGCAGCCATTAAAGGGCCTTACACTCGCTCCGTAAGTAGACCACCAGCCTGAGGTGTCGAAATGTTATCAAAGTAACAAACAAATACTTACTTTAAATCACAATTCCAAATCCTGTTTATTAAATTTTTGTAATATATTTTCTATTCCTACTTTCTATTAAATTATAAAGTATGTATATAAATATATATATAATGTTTTTTTCAAAATTTGTGCACCACATTTTATTTTACATTGTCTTATTATGAGTAGAAATATGGTAGTGTAATTATTATCATGGCAACGTATAAACTAAATAATCAGAATTAATTATAGACACAAATTTATCATGTTTATGATAATAAAAATCTCTCGTAAACTGCATAAATCAATCATATGAATTCCGAAAGAAAGTAGAAAAGAAGTATTACCTTAATTGTTATCTATTAAAAAGTGAAAGGAAATAGTTATAAGCAAAATAAATAAGCGTATCGATAAAATTAACTAAATCTTTGGCGATATTTTTTTTCTACATAGAGATTTCCATTAAAAACATTTAATGACTTATGCATGTTTTCTGTTATATTTTGAGTTTCATTCAATAAATTACGATATTCTCATGGCTTCAAAATATTTCCTCATATCTAGCTAAAGTATGCATAGTTATTTTCTCTACTCAACAATTAAAATTATCACCTTTTAAGACTATTTTCACTGTTAACAAATAGTAATTTTCCACGAAAAATGAAAAACTGTTTTTAAATTCCAATTTCATAATGTTTAAAAATTAAATATAAAAACTGTAAATAATTCATATTGCTGCACAAAATTTATTTTCAAAGTAGGCAGAATTTCTTAACATAGAAACACTTATGTTTAACATAAGTTATGTTTAGAAGCCAGTTTTAATAGGTTTATCTCTTATAATTGTTATATTTTATAAGTAAAAAAATCAATGGATATAATGAATTTGTGAAAAGGTAAATGAATCAAACTTTTTGAAAAATATAAATATTTAATGCAGAGCTTTATCGTGGCAAATAATGTGATATATTAAGAGGGTAAATTGATAAAAGTGGGATCATATGTTAACTCTTCAACAAATATAAAAATCGCATTCATTTTCCACTTTATTGGAAATTGGCGTTATAGAGGACGAGCATGTAGTCCACCATTTTTTGTTTTCCCTCTACTGTCATTTTTTGCGCACATGAGCTAATTAGGCCAAGACCTACAGTTTAAAATGCATTCCGAGCGACTACAAACATCCATGTTCAAAGTGGAACTTGAACCCTTCAAACTGTTGAATCGAAGACAAGAGCACTAACCGTTTGGCTGCTAAACTATTAATCCACATAAAATTTCATACACATAAAACACACCCTACCTTCTTAGAGTGGATTATCTGCTCAAGTAATAGAAAGTAAATTTCAATTACTGTTCTAAACGTACATTCTCAAGATTGTGGTTTTTGGAAACAAGGGATACCTCCCGAATACAATAACATTGAGAAGAATCAAAATTTTCTATTAGTTATACCCATTTTTCTGTGAAAAATTTAGCAGTATATTAAAAAAAATCAAGAAATAATAAAATGAAAATTGCTGGCACAAATCATTTTCAAAATATAAGCGCATTGTAAAGGACCAATAAATTGACTAGGGAGAGGAAACAGAATACTTTCATTTCAATTATAATCTAAACGTAATATTCGAATATGATAATGAATCCGACATGAGAGATAATTAATAACAATTGCTACTAAACAATAGTAAGAACAATCTTATTAATTATCTATGTTTGTTAATTATTTATTTATTATAAAGAAGAAATATTTACGCTGTATGGCATGTTTTAATTTAGAAATATCTTGTGCATTTAAGTTTTCATCGCAGATTTCATGTAACCCAAGATCCAGAAATCCAGCTTCGCTGTACAAGGATTCGTAATGACCAAGAAAATTCAAAATAAAGCGAAATGACTTGGCCACTAATATATTTTACTCTCTTTGTCGAGCAAGAGCTAACAACTGAAGGAGCATCATCTTGTATCAAAATAGTGTCATTAACAATATTGATATACTACAGTTCTTATATTACTTATTTCTGAAACAATGATCTCAAAATGTATTCATAGGCTCATCATTATCTAAGGGAAGAAAAATGCTCTTTTGAGTTGGGTATTCCAGACATGTCTTCAGAATCTATTCAAGTAGTCGGAATTTCATACGTTTACTTTCTTGCAACATGATAGAATTCTCCATCTATGAAGAATCTTCACAGAAAGCAAAACGAGATAGTTGTACAAATGCACTGTTACAAGTTTTTAGGTTTCGTAATTTTAGACTATTCACTAAACAGTATTAAAAATAAAATTGTTACATACAGAGTACTAGTAATTGAATACGTTTTTCTACTTCTGAAATTAATCTAATTAACTATGTGTGAACCGAGAATTCATCATTATCAACATTCGAATGCTCTTGTCCCTCTTCAGAACTCTTCTAGGTTTCTTCTCCATATTTTCTTAGGTCTTCCACTGTAAGAAGTAGTATTGAAGAATTTAAGAGCCGTAGGATGAAAGCTAGTTTGTTTATAAAGCGGCATTATTTTATTAAAGCCAATTAAAGCTATTTTGGTTTCCAGTAAAGGTAGTGATGCTACATCGTGCTGGTTTTCGTTAGTCTAATAAACACAGATTCGTCAGGTTACTTTTGCAATTATTTTACTTGTTTACTGGACATTATTGCCTTGCTATTCATCTCTGCGGTTTTTTCACTGAGGCTGCATGTTCCTAGTGTGAGAAAAGGGAGTATATGGATAAAATCCACTTGAGTGCCAATGCAGCTCTCTCTTGAGTGCCAATGCAGAGATACTGAATCTTCTAGATATTGGAAGGCAAGAAGAATTTTGGGATGATAAAATGTATTTATCTTTTGAATTCTTTAAAGTTACTACTATTATTCTATCTATGTGTTTTCATGCAATTTATTCTTGTTCACGTGCCACTATCATTTTAAGAAAAATGAAGATTTCCTAGTTAAGCAAAAATGCATTTTATTAATTCAAAATATTTGGAACAGCCAGTTGATAATATCATGATAAATAATAAAGAAAATATCTAGACTTTGGCATGCAGTTATTTGTCTATAATGCAACTGGATGTACGGAAATTGATTAGAAAATTCTTATGAAACAGGAATCTTACAGACTAGGATGTTTTTATGCAATCAATCTAAAAGGCCATACAGTTTGCATCAGGAAATATTTCTATATATTATGAATATATAATATAAACTTTTATAATAATTTCCAAAAGAAAACTATTCTTTTGTATTATGATCTCTATTTCTGAAGGATCCAATTCCAATATATTTAATAAAAATATATTTCATGTATTTGGAATAATTATAACGACTAATAAAATTATCATAATGATAATGTAATAACCATAACGACCAATAAAATTAAATTTTGTACTTCTGGAACAGCTTCAGTAATGTCACATAAGATTGGCTTCGCTTTAGTTTACGGTTTCTATGATAAACTTGCATTGCTTCAATGGAATTCATCCAAAACAGATAAAACGCCTTCATTAATGCATCTCGTTGATTTTTGGTTCGTGCCCTCTTTTTGGCATAGAAAAGTTGGATTCAAAAATTAATCTTATTAAACTGCTTATAAAAGTTTTTCCACAAGCAAAAATTACTTTGTGTTCCATGATTTTTGCTGAACTGTTTACACTTGAGAACATTCTAAAGCACTTTAACTATTTTTATCAAGGCTTCATTTTATTATATTTGTACTTTTATAAAGCTGCCTTATTTTCAAATGTTTTATGTCACTAATTTTAGTCAAATATCAAACCTTAGCATCATTTTCTAAAGCTCCAATGAATTTACCCGGGTTAAAGTAGATGTTGCCATTTAACAATTTAAAAATTTTTTCATTTTGACTATAATTGTGAGATTAATTATTTTACAGTCTCGATCACATCTAGATTCTTTTCAGAGTGGTTAAGACGCTGGGGATTATTATATGAGAGACGTGTACATGACTAAAGATACATATACATGAATTGAAATAGATTTTTGATAATGGCTGTTATCAGTATTGTTTTTGGAAAAATAGTTACAATTATGTTACATCAAAAGTTTATATATCATTGTCAAATTTAATTGATGATGGGGATATCGTAACATTCTAAGCGATATCCCCATCATTAATTAAATTCTCAGATCATAAATTAAATGAGTAGCATTCTTTGTCTTCAGTACTGTATTTTTGGAAAATTAGCTACAATTATCTTAATCGAATTTAATTAATGATGGAGTTGTCAAATTTAATTAATGATGGGGATATCGTAACATTCTAAGCGAATTCATACTGGTTATTTTCCTTAGCTTTTACTGCTTACTCCTAACCGAATTTTATCAAGATCATTTAATGAACGGATGAATTGAAATGAGTTAAGAATATTTTACCTCCAGTGTACTGTAAATAACTCATTCATTAAGTGAATATGATGCACTGATAATCAGTTTTATTTGTATGAATTATATTTCCAGTATTTTAGAATTATCACTTTACAACTTAAAACTCAAAA
>JAPDSC010106172.1:194610-209522 GCA_026290005.1 Latrodectus geometricus | reverse complement strand
TATTATTTCTGTATGTTTTTTTAACAGAGCATTACTTTTGAGTTTTATTTCAAACAATATATTAAAAGAGCAAAGTAAGTTTAGGGAGATTTACAATACATTTTTGGAGCAAACATTAATTATTCAGCATGTTTTGAAAACATTTAAACAGAGGAACAGAAAATATGAATAATGTGTTTAACCAATATTCGAATCAATATTAGAAGCTTTTAGCTACAGTAGTAAATTTAAGTTTACATGAAATATATATCATAAAATATATATAAGTATATACTATGTATATATATAAGTTCATAAGTATATAAAATAGCAGATCTTACTTATAATTTAACTACTGATATAAATCATGTTTTAAAAATATATTTTTGGTTTTTATTTATTATCTGATTTAATCATATTTTATTTTAAAATATATTGAGGCTTTTCTAAACTGGATAAATCAAGAACAGAAGCTATAAGACAAAGGATTTTAAAAAATAGCATCATATTATGCTTTTGTAGCAGTTTAAGAAAATCTTATCTTTACTTTAACTGATGATATAGAGTAATGGTGGGAGCTACCCATTAGGTCTAAAACTAAAAGACTCAAAAATTGCCATGAACACTAAAAGAGTTTTTCAACTCTATCTTCCACATAAACCTGTGATGCTGAGTTATTTATCAAGTTGTTGCTTCTATCATGTTAAATTCACAAAAGCATTACAGATGATATTTATATTATTGCAGCTAAGAATTACATTTTTATGAGGAAATAAAATGCGAGTATGCATCAAAGCTTCATTTAAGATTCACCGTTATTTTTACATTTAATGAAAAGGAAGAGTAGTGTTAACTAATTCAATGGATATAAAGCTTATAGACTGAGTTTGTTAAATAAGTCCATTTTCGCTTATTTTTCAGGTTCTTAAAAAATAATGAAGGATATTTTTGTTGCTTTTATTCTAAAGTGCATCTTTTTCAAAATATGATTTTTTATTTCTACTTTATATTCACCATATTCCTAATAATTATTTTATGATACGAAGCATCTCTACAATACATATTAATATAGTTAAATGACTTATCTAAAACTTATAGTTCACGTTAGAATTTTTTAAGCACTTATCTATCTTTGAACAGGGATTGTGTAAAAATTATAATGTGGTAAGCTTATTTGATAAATCTTATATCTATGAAGTTCTTGCAGAAAATTTAAAGGAAATGAATTTATCTGTTATTTTAACTTTATTAATGTTAAATTTTAAGATTTTAATTAAAATTTCATTGTAGTTTTAATTAAGTAATTTACAAAATGTTTGTGTTTATTTAAAATTTATATTTATAATAGATTTTCTATTTATAACCAATTTCAATATGTAAATCCACATCCAAATTTCTTCGTTAAGAAAGCTTAACCTTTAAAAACCAATATTTTCCGAAATTGAATTTATTACAAGTAATCCTTACAAAAACTAGCGAGTTCTTATAACATAAGCTAATATAAAATATTTTGAAGCTAATTACAATATCATTAAATTCGTTTCACAATTTTTTTCAATGTAAATCCTTAAAAATTTACTGTATTTAATTCATTGAGATTTTTGAAATTTTGGCATTTGATGAATCAGTATTTGAAGTATCACATTGTCAATTAACTCTATGATATTAAAAGTTATCTAACATTTTAAAAACTAATGATTTTCATTTTTATATGATTTTAGGGCATGTATACAAGAGTTGCTCCTTCATGTATATCAGAGTAATTGTTTAGTAAGAATGAAATAAATTCCTTTAGAGGTGCTTGGAGAAGCAAAAGCTTGAAAGTTGAGTAAGATTTATAATTTATTATCATTTTTAAAAGAAAGAAGCTCATTTTCAAATATTAATATTTTTATAAGTAACTCGTATATTTCGAAGGTAATATATGTATAAGCAATGAAAGTGCAATAGATTATAAAAAATTTAATTACAAATACATGTACTAAATATATATTATATATCATATTCAATATTTTATGTCGTAATTTGTAGATTATTCAGTTATTACAGATTTATTGAAATAATTTGTGTTTAGAATATATGAAAAAAATTAAAGATTTCAATTTCATCTTATCTATATTTTTTTACGATAGAAAAACTATGATTCTTATAAGAAATCAATCAATGATGGATTTCATTAATTTGTATATCAATATTTTGTATCATTATAAATTTTTTTCAAATGTGTGTAGAAAAGAATGATCAATAATTTAATAATAGATAATATAACAAAAGTAATTTAAATAATGAATAATTTTTGATATGTTTATTTTGAAATGAAAGATTTTTTTCTCAATTAGAGGAAATTAAATGTTTTCACAAATGAAAATACTCCCTCATTACCTCTATTATAACTTAATACATGTTTAAAATTCATGTAAGGAAAATTCTAACTATTTCAGCAAAAGTTATTTAGAATTTGTTTGTTGAGTAAAAGTTTTACTTACTAGCTCAATTAAAGTAATTTATTATTTTTGGAAGTGTCGTCTTTGGCTTTGAGTTCATTTTCAGCGTCATTTAATCAGCATAATTATAGTCTCTTACGTTTGAGCGATTTCTTTTTGTTTGTTCCTGCTGAAATGATCAGGAGCAACTCTAGAAGAAGAAATTCTTTTTACTTGAATCAATTTTTCTTTTCCTGTATCTATTTATTCGATAATTTCCCCCTCCAGCAATTATAACATTGAATCGTTATTGTAAATTAATAAATTTACGAAAACTTTTTTCACAATATAATAACAAGACAATTACAATATTTTGAATATCCATTTATATATAAATAAGATTTTAAAGATATATAAATAAAGCTCTGATAAACTCAAAATGTTCTTTGCCCGCAGCCTATAAACTGTAACCATTCAAAATATTTTAACAACTTCACAATCGCATGTCCAAACACAAACAATGTGAAAACTGAATGACAATGAAATGAAATAGAAAGATTTTCATATCCTCTTCGATTTTTAACTAATTATTGCGAATTAAATCAGGCGGCTAACAAACTGTTGTCATATAATTTTTTTTATTTTTGGAAGTTGCGATTATTTTTTCCCCACATTATTTTAAATGAACTAAATTCTTTTCTATAAAATATTTTGCTCGTGAATTGAGATTTTCATCATTGAAAAGTTGTAACTAAAAATATTCAAACTGTCATAGCAATTTTTTTTTTCAAAACTGACAAAGGAATTTAAAGCATTTTTATTCATTTTCCGATTCATTAGACAGTTCTAGGTAAAGTTTGCAATATTAACGCTGATAAAAACTTTTAAACGGTACCTTTTGAGTGTGTTTCTTCATTGCTGGTTTTTCTTGATTTTTTATTATATCTTGAGTCTCTTATGTCTTAAAATACTTATTTAAATAATGAAAATTTCTAAATCATTAAGTATTATCAACAAAAAGTATATATATATATATAGGTTTGTCAATTGTTAGCTTGATTTGTACTTATAGCTATTATAAAATTTGGATTCATTTTAAGCAGTTGATACAGTGGGATGCCGTTCCTTTGTACAAGAAGTGTGATCATATAGCAACGATATTTGTGCTGTGATTAATTTAATATTAAACTTTTCAAAATTCTGAACTAAGCAGTTTTGAAAAAAATGGATATCTTCTTCTACTACATGCATCTGTAGTTTATTCTTTTTGAACCAGATTGTATGAATTGATAAGAAATTGTTAATAAATACATATATGATTGGTTTAAAATGTTATTTTGGTTTGATAAATATGCATCAACTGGATAATTTTGAATTGCTTTTACTACTTTTTTTGAAACTATTTGGGTTAGAGTTCATTAAAATCATTTGATATTTGACTAAACTAATCATGAGGTAAATAAGCAGAATAAAAAATTTTATTTGCTTTTTAAGCAGTAATTTCTGTGTAAAAATCATAAATCTTTATAATGGACAAAATAAAAAATATTTAGAAATTGTTTGATGTTATAGAAAAAAATATTTATGAAAATATTGCATTCTCTTGAAAATAATTTTGTTAAATATCAATGATTGTACCTTATCATATTTACATTTACAAACATGGGAAATAAACAATTTCATTATTTGAATAAATAAAGCTTCGTAAAATAAATATTATATTCCTTATTTTTGTCGTATTCTAATGTTTTTATATTATAAAAATTTTGAGAGTAATAAAAATCATCAATTATAAATGAACTTACCATAATTATATTTTAAAATTTATTATTATTGAAATTTATTTAACAGGTAAATTTTGTTCTGTTTTTGCAACATACTAACATGTCGTTATGATGATAATTTTCTTTAAATAGAATCATTTAATCATTTTTCATACATTTTAATTTGTTATGTTGCATATATTTTAATTCGTTATGTTGTATATATATATATATATATATATATATATACTGTAAGTTTCAATAATTACAAGACATTGAATAAAGCAATTTGCAATATAGAGCATTAGAGTACTGTTATCTCAAACTCTAAATGTCAATGTGTATACAATATAAGCAAATTGCATCAAAATTAGTTAGACAAAAATATATACATAAATCTTTATATAAAAATAATATCTATATATAAAATATACAGATGGTTAATAAATTTATCTTATTTCACTTATTATGAAATGGTTATTCAATCGAAAAATACTTTATTTGAACTATATATTTAATGAATAAATAATACTTAAATAAGATCAATTTAGTTGAATAAATAACCTGAAGTAAAATTTAGAATCTACCTAGGTACTACATTCAGGAAAAAATTTATTAATCATAAAAAAATTCGGTGGCAAAATATGCACTTTTAATCAGTAAAAATTAACTGCTTTATTTTGTGAAAACTAAAAGCTAATTTTCCTATTAAATTATAGTTTTTGTTCAATTTTAAATTGTTTTTTTTAAAAAATCATTTTTGCTGATGTCTCAGCTTATAATAATAAAATGTAAAAATAGCTATTTTATAGTATAAAATGTTTTCTTACACAAGAAGTAGAATCACGCATTAAGTTGAAAAAATTTGCTTAAGCTTTTGTCTAGTTTTTAACGAAGCAAATTATTAAAAGAAAAGATTGCTTGAAAATTATGCAAAAATTGAAAAATGAAAATAAGCTGTAACACTCAAATAGACATGACTGTTTTTTATGTATTAAAAAAAGGGCAGTTTTTATTGCTCAAACAACGGAAGTAACACTGCAGAATGTTTTGGTTAATCTAAGCAAAGTTTTCTGAAGGATCCATGGTAGTTGATTGATTTTGTTACATAAGCAAACTATAAATTTCTCAAGTAATCAAGTCTGTGATTAAAAAATTGCTTTAGAAAGAAATTTTTCACTTCTTATGTAAAATGTTATGCGAGAAAATTTTATAAATATATTTTCGCATATGTGAAGTACATTTATTCATTTGTACGACAAACAACAACTTTTATTCAGATGTCTTAATTGACAACTACATAAAAGAAGGAAGATAAAATGCAAACTGTTATCAATAAAATTACTTGATGCTGTTTCCGATATTTTTGATATTTTATAACGGCGGGGGTCATTTTGACCCCTTGATAAGATATCTGCATATTTCTCTATACATTCTCTATATCTCATATAAAATTTGCGTGAATATATATGTGAAAAGGAAATTAAAATAACACAAATAATGGCAACTATATAGTTTATTTTAAAAAATATAGAGACATTGTGTAGGTATGTAGTCAAATAATGAACAAGCATTTAAATATTTCCATTGGAAAATGTAAATTTTTCTCCCCATTTTTCGATAGCTTACATTTCAGAAACACAGAAAATAAAATGTATAATATTTACGAAAATGTTTCCAATAAGAATGGTTTTTAATCAAAATATTAAAGTATTTTAAAACAAACTTTTTGCTATAAAGAATATATACACTACTGGCCATTAAAATTGCTACACCAGGAAGAAAAACAGATAACAAAATGATATCTATTGGACAAAAATATTACACTAGAAATAACAAGTGATTAAATTTGCAAAACGTTTGGCTGGATAGATCCTGAGAAATCAGTACCCAGAACAACCACCTCTGGCAGTAATGACAGCAGTTATACGCCTGGGCATTGAGTAAAACAGAGATTGGATTGCATGTACAGGTACAAATGCCCATGCAGCTTCAAAACGATAACACAGTTCATCAACCGTAGTGACTGGTATTTGGTGACGAGCCAGTCGCTCGGAAACCATTGACCAGACGTTTTCTATTGGTGAAAGATCTGGAGAACGTGCTGGCCAGGGCAACAGCCGAAAGTGTTCCGTATCAAGGAAGGTCCGTACAATACCGGCAACATGCGATCGGACATTATCCTGCTGAAACGTAGGGTTTCGCCGGGCTCGAATAAAGGGTAGAGCCACGGGTCGTAACACACCAGAAATGTAACGTGCACTGTTCAAAGCACCGTCAATGCGAACAAGAGGTGACCGAGACATGTATCCAATGGCACCCCATACCATCACGCCAGGTGATGGGCCAGTATGACGATGACGAATGCACGCTGCCAGTGTGCGTTCACCACGATGCCGCCAAACACGGATGCGACCATCATGATGCTGTACACAGAACCTGGATTCATCTGAAAAGATGACGTCTCACCATTCGTGAGCCCATGTTCGTCGTTGATCATACCATTGAAGGCGCTCTTGTCTATGACGCAGCGTCAAGGGAAGCCGCAGCCATGGTCTCCGAGCTGAGAGTCCATGCTGCTGCAAACGTCGTCGAACTGTTCGTGCAGACACTTGTTGTCTTCCAAACGACCCCGTTTCTTGACTCATGGCTCGTGACGTGGTTGCATGATCCATTACGGCCATGCGGATAATATGCCTGTCTTCTCGGCTGCTAGTGAGAGGTGGCCGTTGAGATCCCGCATGGCGTTCCGTATTACCGTCCTGAACCCATCGTTTCCATATTCTGCTAACACTCATTGGATCTCGACCGACGCGAACAGCAATACTGCGATAAGATAAACCGCAATCCCGGTACGCTACAATTCGACCTTTATCAAAGTCAGAAACGTGCTGTTACGCTTTTCTCCTTTTTACACGAGGCATCACAACAACTTTTCACCAGGCAACAACGTTCGAATGCAATTTGTTTATGAGGAACTGGCTGAACAATTTCCTCATTTAAACACAATGTAGGTGTCGTTACTGGCGCCTGCTTTGTTTGAATGTGCTGAAAAGCTAATCATTTGCATATCACAGCACCATCTTCCTTTCGTATAAATTTCACGTCTGTAGCATGTCGCCTTCTTGGTGTAGCAATTTTAATGACCAGTAGTGTAGAAATAGAGATCTATAGAAATATTTTATTTAAGGATAATATATCAGTCAGCACAGCGATTAGCACACACTCTTATCTTTATGATTTTTTGTGTACAATATCCGCATACATATTTATTACACAGTGGTCCTAAATATTAGAAATTTTGTTACCTTTGCATTTCCTTATTTGACATTTAATCCTTTTTTATTCTAATGAATCTTGTCCACCTACAAAACCATTTGAAGAGAGAACAAATTTGTTTTTGCTAGATATATATTATTTTCTTACTTTTTCTGCCAAACGCAATAGAAAATCCCTTTTGCTGGTATTTTCTTTTGTAAGTTCCTTATACAGAACCCAGAATTTATACCTGCTAAGTCCGAAATATACTAGAATACATGTACTGGCCAACGGCGTGATGATGCTTTCACGGAGTGCTTACTTGCCATTTGATCAAAAACACCTTTTCAGAATTTTGTAGAATTGTAAAACTGTATTACATCAGGAACCTTCTTTTCATTAGATTCAAATTCAACTGATGAATGGAGTGTACTTAACCAAATTACGTTTTTGTTCTTTTTACCTTGATATGATGTAAGTGTTATATAGTCATGTTTCATCACAACAGAAGAAAAGAGTTTATTTCTTACATTTTTGAAACTAGAAGGAATTTCTCTTTTTGCACTATTTACTGTTCCAACATGACTCAATCCTTTTGATTTTAGGGATTTCTATCTGTCTGTAGTTGTATTTTGGCCAGTATTTTTGTATGGATCAACTAAACGATTTACTTTGATCGCCTATACTTTGATCACTTGGTCTCATTTTATCTTTTTCTTAAATATTGAAACCCGTTTAATAAGTATTTTGTCCTAAACCTCTACTGCTAGCCAAAATTTTATTCCAAATTTATCGGGATTGTTAGACACATACTGCAAAAATCGGTCTCTTGTTTTTGTAGGGAATAACTTTCCATCAATCGTAATGTTTTCATTTGGATTGTTGCAGAGATTATGATTTTCTATAAAAGTATTCCATACCTCGGATACTTGTGCAAATTTATCACACTACAAACGTGAAGATCTTGTTAGTTTATAATCAAAACGAAGAAATTTCTTAATTTTCAGAAACCTATCTCTTCTCATAGTTTCATGAAAAATCTTTGGTCCTTATGCCTTGGACCACAAACTAAGAATTGGTAAGTCCTTGGTGGCAAATGCTCCCCTTACGTACAACAGCTCTATAAATGCTTTCAGTTCTTGTAATAAAATAGTGAAAAAGTCATTATGAAATTTACGTTGGATTCAGCATCAGTACACTCCTTTAAGACGCGTAAATGTTTTTCATTTATTATTAATTTCCCCGTACAAAGAGTTTTACTAGAACAAATGTGACGTTTAGTATAGAATGTTGGTCCTGCATTCTCTGGCAAGATGTTTTGCAAGGATCGCAGACCAGAATATTTGAAGTATTTTCTACTTTCCATACATTTCCATCAGTAGCAATTTCTTTGCAAGTGTTAGTCTGAATTACGTTGAATTTCATATTCCATTTTAAGCGTCTACTGTAGTTCTCGCTTAAGCATTCTTAAGTAAGGCCGAATTTGAACTCGTAAAAACAAATTCATTTGTACTTTCACTTGAGCTAGAAGATGATATTGCATGGTTACTCTCTATAATACATTCAAAATCACAAGATGTTTCATCTCCACCTTTATCTGTAGAATTATTTTCGATTTTAGAACCGAAATCAGCAAAAGATTGTTCTTGCAACAGTTTCACGATTTCTTAATTCTTTAGTCCTTTTCTACGTGCTATAATAAGTTCATGTAAATAGAATAAAATTTCCCCCTAAAACTTATTAGGAAAACTAAACAAAATATAAATGAAAAATCTACAAAGATTTAGCTCGTAATAACATCTTTTCTCTAATTTCTTTTCACAAAGAAAAGTATGGCACATATTTCAAATCATGTGACTGGCAGATGTGAAACTACGCAGACCCACCTTATTCTTTTCCTTTATTTGTATTTTGTTTAATAGGTGCAAATAAAAGTAGTTTAAAGAAGTAACAGTGTTCAACTAATACAATGGAATGCATTCACATTTCTTTTCTCCCAAAGGGGTCAAAATGACACCTCTGTCGTATTTTTAGATAAAATCATTTGTTAGGGCTAAAATAAAAATACGATTTTCTTGAAATCTTTACTATTACGTAAAGCACTGTGATTTAGGAAAATTCGAGGAAAGATTAAGATATTTGTGAAAAAAAAGAAGAGTTGTCAGAGATAAAAGTTCTCTAGGTGTCAAAGACCCCTTCCGTAACTCTAGTGTTAAAACAAGCCTTAAGAAAACATTACCTATGAAATGGGCTTTAGAAAAGAGTTCAAAAAGAGTGGGGCAAAAATGAAAACTTTTACGGAAAATTTGAACTAAGGGTGTTGTCAAAAACCAGGTTTATATATATATATATATATATTCTACAAAAGAGCAAATCACTGCATAGAAAACGACAATTTTAAACACATATAATTTTTATCATTATTAGCGAATGACTTCTGCGTAGAAAATTAGAGTTACACATCATGTGATTTCATTATACAATGGCACAAATGTCTACTCATTCACTTCTGTCAAATTTGTCACTTTTAATCTTATAGAATGAATAATACTATCTCTTAAATTCTAAAACAAAACTTTTAAATCATACCATTAAAATTCTTATATAAGTACAAAATTGAAGCAAAGCTTAAAATATTTTTAAACATTAGTCAAAAAAGTGACATACGAAATTTGAGTTAAACGAATAATTTCAACACTTAAATTTCATGATATGTTCATTATATATATATATATATATATATATATATATATATATATATATATATAAAGGAATTATATTTTGTTATTACTTTTTGTATTTCTTAAAAAGTTTTCAAGATTTTAATACTTTTAGTATTTTATTTTTTTATTTATAATTATATTTATTATTTTTATATTAATAATAATATTATTATACAGAAACAAGTAAATCTACATAGGCTATTTAAACAAATTTAAAGTTCATTCTGTGCATTTTTAATTTTGAAATTTTGAGTAAAATAAAAATGCCACAAAAATTACATCATTCAATCTACATGTTAATGCAATAAATTAGATTGAGTAAAACCTTAACTTAATTAGTGTTAATTAATTATACATAAGTTTATACTCTTTAAAATTTGATATTTTATATACCAAATTTTGTTTTTCCTGTACTGAACTACTGAATAAAAATTATCCAAAATTTTTTCTAATAAATTTTTGCTGATTTTATTTAATTGAAATGATTTTAACAATATGGCAGAATAAAAACAATTCAAATTTTTTCTGATCTTATGTACAATTTTAAGCATCCTACTAGGAAATATAATTGCTTTTCTGTAAGTGTATCGATAGTACCTCAATATCTTTTATATTAATTTTTAGGAAATCTACCATAATAATCAATTGGCATTGACACTGAAAACTGCAGATAAAAACAATGATATCGCTAATTATTAAAGATTAATAATTTATTCTGTAAACAAAATCGGATTAATCTGAACACATAGCATATCATCACTTTTGCATCCAAATTCCTCTTTGATAATATCATTGAAAGGCGCTCTTGTCTATGATGTAGTAACTAAAGTATCCAAAGTTCATGCTGCTGCAAATGTTATGGAGCTGCTATTGAAAACATTTGTTATTTTGCAAAGGACTAAACTTTTTTACTCAGGTTTCGTTATGTCTCTGTATATTCCATTTGGGTATTGTGGGTTGCTTAAGATAGCAGGCACTGAGATTTAAAACAACCTTCCGTCTTGATTTCAGTAGACTATCTTGGATTTCAATTGATGCGAGCAGCAATACTGGGATACAATGTGCTGCAATTAAAGTGGACTACTTGGACTTCTATATGTTCAATAGTATGCAAATAAGCATTACTTTTCCTGACAAGAAGGCATCACACCATTTTTATCCAGGAAGCAACATTCGAATGCAATTTCTGTAAGAGAAACTTGTTGCACAATTTCTACATTTAAATGCATTGTACGTATCACTAATATCACCTATGATACAAGAATGCATTAGAGAATTGAGTAACAAACAACCATGAATGGATTGAAAAGATAATTATTTGCAATAATCATTGTATCTTCTTCATGTCCGGTAAACTTCAAGTGTGAGGAGTATTGCCGTGTTGGTGAAATAATGTTAATTGTCAGAACCTTGTTCAATATAAGTTGTAATATATTGAATAGAATTCTGACCGACTTATAATACAAATGAATTTTAGACTTATTTAACAAATGAAATTTAACAATTATAAAAAATTCCCCTTTTAGAAAGCCGCTTTTTCCACGCTGATAATATGTGTGATTTTGAGGTTTGAATTATTATAATAAATGCGGGTGTAATTTTGATCGTAGGAAATTTTAAGAGTTTATTGACATCTAAGCTATTATGATTGATTTTTTGTACGTGTAGAAAATAAATTTAGATTATTTCAATCCAAAAATAAGTTGCGTTTTTTACCACCGTTGATTAATTTGCAACAAAGTCTTAATCAATAATTTTATAAAATCTTTCTGGTGTTTGAATACCATTTTGTAATACCATTTTGTTGCAATAATACTTATGGAAATGTATCTGAGTTTAATAAAATACATTTTAAAGTGTATTTAATGTAGTAATATGATACTCACTAATCATACAAAATAACATTTTCATTTTTTTATATACATTCTTTGACTGCCAATTATACACACTTTTTCTCATCTTTTGAAGTGAGATTAAAAATTTCCTCTTTTTGATAAATATTTCAAAGTGAATGTGTCCATATTTCACTCTTTAATGACATGACTCCTGTTCACATACAATATAATCAAGTACTTTCATCTTTACAATGATTTGTATATTGATATTTAATAATTCAAAGCTGAGCAATTTTCTGGAAAAGACACAAATCCTTAATAACTTTTGGTTTATTAAACCAATATCAATATGGTTTTCTTTTTCAATATGGTATCACTGCAAACTTTATGTAAGTTTTTCAAATAAATAATGTTTGAACTTAAAGATACCCACTAATTCATACATCTTAAGAAATTAGAATGTCAAAATTTATGTTAACAATTTGCATAAGAGTAAAACCATGAGAAAACGCACATATTAGCTTGGTTTTGAGTTATCTTTCACTTGCGTGTTCATCATATATCTAAATTACAAAGCATTGGAATTTATAAAATATATAAGAATATTTTCCAAAAAATAATTAAATGAGAAAAGTACATTTTAAAGCTGACATTTTAAACAACGCTGCATTCCTTAGTTAGATATTGCTGTCAAAGTTACCTAAAAATATATATGCCCAAAATCATTTGCCATAAATGCAATCATTATTGAATTATAATATTAATAACATACACAGCATTCCTGTTCTCGCTATGAATTGTAGTTTCTGGAATTATTTTGTATTTTTTATGGTGAGAATAAAAACTGTTGTGTCCTTTGATTTACTTTATAATTGGTATGTTCATTATAGATATATATGAAAGCGTCCATAGAATCTACTTTTTTACAGTCACTTCTCTGGTTTGCTACAATTCCATTAAGTTAGCTATGTGATGATTCACTTTTAATTTGTTATTCTGCTTATCAGAAATTAGACTAGTATATTCTTTGATTTTCTGTGATATTATCGTTGTGAAAGTTTAATACTACCAATACTAAACTGAGAGTCTCAGGTTGGTATAAATGCACATATCAGACTTGGAATATCAATTTATTGTGGCTATGTAACATAAAGATGAATTGACAGATATTTTGTTACATTTCTATGAATAGAAATACTATTTATATACACTAATAATTAACTAATACTACAAAAGCAAAACTTTCTAGTGAATTTAAAGGTAGATAATTTTTTTTTTCATCTCGCAAAAGTTCTTAAAATAAGTAGAAATTTTTCCCGTTTTTATTTCTTAAATATCTTTCATATTTTCAATAAATATATATTTTTTTATTGAATTTCTTTTATATTAAGGAAACCAAAAAATTAAATACTATAATTTGATACGTTTCATAAACTTATATTTAAATAGAAAGTAACACTATTGGTGAGGTTTTAGCATTAACAGTAGTATTACTTTGAATTTAAGTAGTTCATGACGATAATTGTACTGATCCGCATTAATTCGTGACAATCTGCATTAAGCAGGCATGTCATTAACTGGAAGAACACTATTTGACATGACAAACTTTCTCCAACAAATAGATATTTAATTTGAAGATTCCGCAGTCATTAAACGAGAGAGGAAAGATAATATTCCCTTCGGGATGGCATTTAATTATGATAGTGTAGAATTAGAGTGCCATAATCATCTCTTCATCCAATTTTGATTGGTAAAAAATCATTTCCATCATAAAAAATAAACTTTAAGACATTACATTGTGATAAAATAAAAGAATTCTCCACTGGTATTAATATCTGAAATATTATTTCTGTTTATTTTTGCATGTAAATAAGAAATAATATTTTACTATTCAGATGCAGATAATAAACCATATTTTTTTGGACTTGGTTTTCATGATTATTCAATCGTATATATTATATTTCAGAAAATGATTCAATACGTGTTTTTTAAAGATAATTCAATATGTAATAATTCAAATATTTTTAAATTTCATTTAAGTAACAAATGTTAAGAATTTGTATTTATTATCTCAATTTTTAACTTTAAATTTGAAACACTTATTTATATACACTACTGCATCAACTTTAGTATTCTTCAGTCATTTAGTAATATATAATGTATATAATATTGCATTAAAATCCCAGCAATATGAATATGTTAATAAATTATATATTAAGAAAAATTAAAAGAATTAGCTGAACTATTTTAACATTATTTATAACTGAGCTCAAAATCCAAGAATAAACACCAGTCTTTGATCAAAACTCTAATTAAAGCATATTTCACAAAAATAAATTTTAAGCTAAAATATTTCATTCATGCAATGGTTTAAATTTTAGAAGCTAATGAGCAAACAATTCATGAATAAGCTATGTATATAATGACATGCAAAGTGTTTATATACGCTCGAAATCTGTTCAAATATGCAGAAAATAAAAATATGGCTCTATGAAAGGAAAATAAAGCCCCATCAAAAACTCCACTATCATTTTTAAATTTATTTTATGGTTGGTAAAGTTAGATAGTTTTAGGTGTACAAACAGCCAAACATGTGGTAGTGATATTTGGTAAAAAATGTCCTAGATCTGAAACTATCTATTTTTAAATAATTGTACCTAAATGTAGTATTTCCGCTTTTACTTATTTGTCGGTACGACCTATTTGCTTTTCTGTGTCTTCATAGTTTAGAAGTATAAACTAAGCAAAAGGCACTCAGACATGGTTAGGTTTGTCACACCCAAATGTATCATTTCACATGAAAGAAATTGTGGCTATGACATATTTGATTGCCACTGCCATCATTTTGGTTGGAACGGGATTCAAGCAAACTCACAACAGTAGCCTGTATACATACATATATATATATATATATATATATATATATATATA
>JAPDSC010106172.1:143982-187226 GCA_026290005.1 Latrodectus geometricus | reverse complement strand
TTTGGTTAATAAATCTGTTGTGAATTTGCATCATACCCACATTTGATTTTTTTTTTGCCTGATAATACTGACTGGCATAAGTATATACCCAAAACGTTCAGTCAACTGAATTAATTGGTCATGAAACATTATATACTTATTGCATAAATAAATAGTGAATAATATTGTTCCTGATAAATTTATCATTTTAACAGAAAAATGAAGAAAGCTCGAGAGATATTTCTTTTTTTATTACTTTTTATAAAGATTTAATACTTCTGGATATATGATATTATACAAATTATACTTCTTGCGTGAATTCGAATAAAATTGTCAATTAATATAAATTTTCATATGAATTCAAATGTTTGCAGAAAAATCAAGTAAATTAAGTATTATTTTAGTGAATAAATAAAACTGGTCTGAAAGATGCGGCCACTTAGATTTCTAATTAGCTGCAGATATATAATTTGATTATACTTTGGAAAAATCTTCAGTTAGATAAATTTATTTTAATCAAGAGATAATTATTTGTAAGATAGAATGTGTCTGTAAAAAATTAAGTAAATACTTCGTCTTAAACATTAAGATATTTATTATTCTACTGAATATCTTAAAGTTTAAGACAAAGAACTTTTACATCTAACATTACTTTTATGAGCATGATTTGTTGCAGAAGAGTGTCATTTATTATATCAATGTTAATAGATTTTAAATCGTTATTAATTTAACCTGTCTTTCTCTCTCTATCTAAGCTTTTAAAGTACTTTACTTAACCATTAATCAGAATCAAAAACATATTATTCAAATATTGTGTTTAGGCATTTTGTTCATTACAATGATATGAAATCTGAATAATAATCTTTGAATTTATTTTACTGAAAATGGGAAATAACTATTGTAATAAATAATTAATCAGATTATAATAACGTAGTATTAATATGAGACATCAATTTAAACTTCAAGAAATTGATTTCTGAATATTTAATTTTATCCCTTTAATTAAGAGCACCTTAGGTGTAAAATGTAAAATTTTGAGTCTGTTGGTTGTCTAAAGAAAGATAAACAATAAGAATTAAGAATAAAAAAATCTTGAAAAAAAAGCTATATAATGCTTGAATTAAAATGAGGGGAATAATGTTTTCAAAGTATTATCAATAACATCATCGTATGCATGAGGATAGAGTTTGTATTTTGTATCATTCCCAAACAACATTTTCCTTCAAATGAGAATTAATCTCTTATAAATTTCATTTGCAATTATTTTTGTAAATTGCATTTTGTACATATTTGTAAAACAGAAAATATTCGCTGTGCTTTGTAGAGATGCAATTGTGTAGAGAACAATATACCAATTTTATGCTTTAAAGAAGAAAAATATTTTGGTAAGTAGAGAATTCAACATATTTTACAATGATCAGATAGCTGAATTTTATATCAGTTTTTTAAGCTTTTTAGGACACAATTACTAGTCATTTAGTATCGAAAACAGACATTATTTTATTATTGAAAATTTGAGTTTGGAATACCTCATTTCTCATTTTGTATCGACATTTTTATCACTACCAAAATAATTTTTCTTTTTTACTGTAAAATATAGCAACTAACATTAGAAAAGCTTCCTTATAATTTTTTTACATTAAGACGGCTGTCTAGCGAAAAAATATCAGAGGCAAGAATCATTGTTTTATTGAATGTTTTATAAATTAATGCTAAATTTTAATTGAAAATATAGGGTGAATTTTACGTTAGACTATTTAGCATATTTTATTCAACCACATGTTAAATAATTACTATTTGTTTACTCCACTGTTTTTATTAACGCTTTTTTATTATTTTTATAATAATGACTAATACAATATCTGTTAATCTATTATTAAAGCAATAAATATTTATCATGCTGATTACTTAAGAAAATGCCCTATTATTGAAACGAACCCATTTTATTCTAATTGCATTCATTCTTTGTGAACTCAACGAAGGAGAAATCAATGACTAAATACATGCTTCGTTACTTGTATATCGAACTAAAATCAATCATTCAATGAAAGGCCTGCTGAATGGGGGATATAATTAAAGCTCTTTGTACATCCTTAATATAAGCATGATAAAATATTAAGCAAGAAGAATACTTTTTATTCCTTCTGCTTCATTTTTAGGACAACTCTAAAAATAGGAGAGGAATCGTCATAAATATTTTATTCTCCGTAAATGGATTCACAAGAAATAAAAAATAATCTTGCAATTTGTGCAGCTTTATCGGAAGAAATATTTACAGCCATTTTGGGAAGAAAAAGCTCTTGAATTACAAATAAGTTTCACTTTTTTTAAGAAAAGAAAAACTTTTGCAATTCTTGTGGTATTTTATATGAGAATGAATCATTCAGTAGCAAAATTCTAAAGCCCCGAAGATATTTTTTATATAAGTTCTGCCGAATAATGTTCGCTGTGCATTATTTTACTGAAAAGTATTACCTATTATTCTTTTTTTATGAAGAAATAATCTTATAATTAAAAACATTCAAACCTTAAAGAAAAGATTAATTTGCTTTTCAAATGTTAAAATTATAAATAATATTAAAAGTATCAGCAAGACTCAAAAACATTAAAAAAAATCCTTAAGTTAATTACAGAAAATTTATTTTAAATTTCAAATTTACAAATTTAACTAAATGAATGTTAAAATGTAATGGAGGAAAAAAGTAATTAAGCTGAAAGTTAAAATTACTGTCAAAATAAGTAAAATTTAAATAAACACTTTGAAATTTAAAAAGAAATGTATTTTTTATTTGTTTAGAGTACAAATTAAATTAATGTATACCTAGTATGCATTTTAATATAGTTAAACTCTATCGCAAATTAATTACATTTGATAGAAATCATAAAGTAACACGTATTTGGGAATATGAAATATTATGTAAATATTAATTATGAGTGTTGTTGATCAATTAGTTTTGACGTGAAATTTCTAACTCAGCAAAATCAGAGTTAGAATATTTATCATGACTTCATGAAATAACGTCGCTTAAAGAGTATAGGTTATTTAAATTAGTACTCGTGCGATATTAGTTTGCTATTTTCATTAAAATTGACTAAAACTACATTTTGTTCTTCTGTAAAACGATAAATAAAGAAATATTTCTTCATACGTTGTGGGATATTTATTTCTGTTTATTTTCTTGAAGTTAATATATTACTCTAGAAATTGATCTGAGTTATTTCTTTCGTAAAATTGTAAGATTAATTTGTTATTGAACATGCTTTCATGAAGCAAATTTAAATGTCTTAATTCTCTTCTTATTTCATGATATTTTTATTAATTTATTTCACTTATTTTTTAAAACAATGTGGTTTCAACTTATTTTCATCATAAAATATAATGTAATAAAACTCTTTAAAAGGCTTCTAAAACTGATCTGTTAATAAATTAAGTAATCGTACATATAAATAAAATTGAGCTGAATAAGCATAGAGAAAGAAATACTAAAACATTAAAACCATTGCTGTTTCACAATTTACTTAATAGTTTTGAAAGCGCTAGAGCTAGTATTTACTCAGCACTCTTTGCCTACTTTGAATTCTACTCAGCACTTTTTGCCAGAAAAAACAGCTTTTTCTGTTAAGCGTGATAAAGAACAAATTCATATTAAAGCAGTGATCGCTATAAGGCATTTCAAGCAATTAGTTTCAAGACATTTTTCTTTGAGTTATATATTCTTTATAGACAATAAAATCACTTAATTTAATTACGTACAATCAGAAGCTTTTAATTTGCGTTGAAAATCATGGATAAGATTTCTGAAGTGAACCATAAACATATAAAATGATTTTTTTATAAAATATTTGAAAAATAAACGATCAATATCTATTATCTTATAAGGAATTGCGGTTCACAGTGAAATTATTTGAGGTATTGCTCGAAATCGTATGTAAGCAATTTTGGGGATATGAAGTTATTTCTAACAATATCTTCTTTTCAAAATTAACATTAAATTTCTTACACACTTCTCGATGAAATTGATTGCTTTTTTACAGGAATATTAACATGTAACTATTTATTTCTAAAATAAAAAGTTTTTTCAGGGTTAGAAATACAATAAATATACTTTATTTTTCTTTCTAATGAGCTCAATTTCTTACCAAATATAAATGAATTCATTTTTGGTTTTTTATATATATAGCCAACCATGCTATTTAGACAAAAGGGAATTCTTTATTTTAAATGGATATATAAATTTTATCACACAAAATCTTTTAAATTCATTTTACTATCAAAAACTGTTTAAATAAAATAAGCTTTAAATAGAATTTCTTATATTATTTGAGAAATATGAACGTCATTTAGTACATGCAAAATGAAAGAATGATTAATTTTTGAAATATATTATATGCAGTTAATTTTACACTATGATTCATTTATATAGCAAAAGGTACAAATTTCAAATACATCAGTTAATATACAAATTGATAAACCTTCTAAATCCTATTTAAAATTAAAACAAGAAAATTAGTTTTATCAAACTCATTTTACAAGAATACAATTTATAATAAAAATTTATCCACATGTATAAAACAAACATAAAGTGTGGGAGTCCACAAATATAAAATTCAAGAATATATTACATTTAAAGGAAAAGCCGCCTATCCTGTCTAGTGGTTAGCGTACCTGACTACCTAGGTTCAAATCCCGGCTCGAGCATGGATGTACTTTCTTTTTCTCTGTGTTTCTTGTCCTTACCTGAGATGGTGAATGAATGTTGCCCACCCTATGAATGAGTTTGTGGTGGTGTGACGTGGGTAATGCTACTCGCCTCCACGACTTGATTCACAGGTGCCCAACGGGTCACGATAAATGACTAGCAGTTTCTGGCCTAGTTGAGGTGAAGGGTTGATCACCCAAGTGCCTGCCGTTGGAGAAAAAAATATTTAAAGGAAATGATTAATATAATCTGTTTTTCTACTGTTTTTTTAGCCAATCTGCTTAGCATACCTTTTATTATGTTTTCTAAGATATTTGTACCTAATTCATTAAATGTATCATATACATAGAGTTGACAAGATCTCTTAAAATTAAACATTGATTCACGTTCGTATAAATTTTGATTGATAATAGTTTAGAAATATTTTTAATTACATTTAAATTAGTATTTAGTAGCTAATTGAAACAATTTATTTATTTTGTTCAAAACATTTATTTGAAACTGTAGAAGAGCAAGATAACCCGTCTTGATTTAATAGGAAATTTAAACCTCCTAGAGTATAATCGAATTTTAACAGTTTAATATTTTTATAAACGCTTTTTAGCATCCATATTTTTTAATAACAATATATTTTTGAAATTTCACCACTTACAGAAACTTCAAAATTTATAAGAAAGCTTTTTAAAATGATGATCCTGATCAACGTCTTTTTTTCCCAATAAGTTTCTTCTGCAATGATTAAAACAAACATGTCCGTTTAAATTAATAATTTTCTATTATAATGCTCTTCTGCTTTCAATTAATAACAACTTCTTGTGTAACACTTTATGACTTTTCTTTAAACATGGTTTGCTATAAATGGTTATGAATTTGATGATGCTACACTGATTAAGAATTCTTAAAACGTTGAATTTATATATTTTTCTGAAAATCATTTACAATTAGTAGAGGAGATTTTTTTTCCAAAATAGCAAGACAAATGGTATGTATTTTTATGCTTGGAACTATCTTGCACTTTTTTTATACATGATTTTGTACATGTGAAACTAATTTCAATTTCAGTGTATTATCAACGACATCTTTTTATCTTTACCGAAATATTTCGAATTGATAAACCAGTTAAATTCAAAGTTCTTAAATTTCAGTATCATTTAACTCAGTACCACAGGCTAATTTCAAAATTAATTCTATTAAAATAGATTAAAACGATATTTTTTTTATATAAATGGTTAGATATTTTGAGCATTAAATGTGTGCTTTTTTTGGAAATTTCCATGAAAAGCAATCATATTCTCATATTCTTGTGTCAAAAATCATGAAAAAAATTTTCAAAATTATTTATTACTTAGAGTTATGCGATATAAAATTATTTTTTTTCAAGTATGTTAGAGAAAGCAATTGGTTAAATAAAAATTAACACATTATTTGACAATAATGTTAACACAATTGTTCATATTTTTATGAACTATAGTATTTTTAACTAATTATTTAACAAAATGAATGCAAAGAATTCAGAACTATATTTTCACTTTATTCTGATCAACTAATATAAAAGTATATGTAACAGAATTTAACAATTTTAAAGCAAACTTCTTTTATAAAATTTATAATTAACTCTATAATTTGCTAAAATAAAACAAAATGCATATATGAATTCATATGGTTTCGTAAGGCACATGCACGTTCTGAGTAATAATAAATATGCAACAGTTTTATTTTTATACAATAGAAATCCAATTAAAAACTGTTGCTTCTATTCTTTGTGTAAAGATTTTTCCTGTTAGCTTCATTTTTATTTATTTCAAAATTTCAGAAATATACTCAGGTTAATGTACATATTTAATGAGAAACATAGTCTGAATGAAAGAACAACTCTAGAAAAAAATTATAAGGATAAAAAACAAAAGTATAAGAATTGGCAATTTCAGAAAAAATTTAAAAATTTAAAACTCAATATACGATTTTTTACTAATTTTTGAACAAAATGTGAGGGTGAATTTTTTTTTGTGTGTGACCATCTAATCAAAAGTTCACTTTTTTTACTTTAAATAATATTTCATCATGAAAAGATTTGTGAAAGCAGAAAACTTTTTACTGTTCCATTGTATTCAAATCGATTATTGTACTTATAAATTTGAAATAGAATTCAGTGTTACATTTTCTGACGATAAAACTTTCGTTGTTACAAAAACTGACAATTACTGAAAGGTGCATTTTCTTTCTCGGAGAAAAATCTCGGAGTCAGAAATTATAATTTGTTTAGTAAAAACAGCCAGTTCTCTATCATACGAAAACGTTAATGAAAAAAGCATGCAACTTAATATAGGGAACATACAAATACTTTTTTTTATTTATTTAGTGAGTATAATATTATTAGTCCTTTCAAAACATGCTTTCTCTCGTAAGAAATAACTTAAAATATAAATTTAAACACATGTCAAATCAAAGTTTAAAGTACAGTGTTCATGACACATAACAAATTTAAGACATAACTAATAGATTTCTTTTATACAATGTTATGCTTTCAAAAAATTAAGTTTCAAGATTTATATTCCGTCATATACTTAGCGTATCATATAAAGTTTCTTGTAAAAATTGAACTTTAAAAGAGATAGTATAAAAACTCATAAATTTTTATCCCAGGTGAACAGTAAAAGAATAAAATAAATGAACCTATAAAGAAAGGTTATAAAGATCTTACTGCTCATAAGGACATCTCAAATGCGTTTTATGGACACTTTGCAAAGATAAGCAATTTCAGACGTAATAGTAAAATAAGAAAAAGTAATCTGAAATCACAATAGAGCAATAATTTATCACATTTTGAATAACTTTTTAATAAATTTAATTTGGAGGATTTTAAGAATGCTATAAGTACTTTGGGGAGGAGCAAAAATCAGACCTTGAAGGAATCTTACACAAGTTTCTTTTAAATTTGGGAGATTTTGCTAAAGTGACTTAGCATTTAATGACCAGAAGTGTAAAAATGACTAAGTGCTTGTAGAAAAGCTGAATAATTTCAGAAAGACAAACTGGTTTTCAGAGTCATTGTACTTCTGAAGAAATTGTCTACTTATATCCAGAGATAAATGATGACTTTCAAAGAAAAAAAGTACCGTTTCTGTGTTTGTGGACTTTAAAATGTATTTGACAGAATTTGGAGAGCTGGATTCCTTAAAAGACTGGTTTTCTGTGGAATTTCAGGTAGTTATATGAATGGATTAAGAGTTTTCTTGGTCAAAGATTTATTAATGTTCCGTATGTAATGTTCAAGTATGGCGGTACTTTGTATAGCTTTAAGCAAACCATATATGTTTTACTCCAGGGAATGGTGCTGAGCCCAATATTTTTTAATCTAATGATTTCATAGATCTTATTCCTAAATCTTTTTTTGTCTATAGTTTGCTGACAGCACTGCGATGAGTGCTAGAGAATCTGACTCTTTTGGTTTGGAGGATGTACTTAAGTAGGTTTCACATGTTCCTTGTATTTGGTCTTATGAGAAAAATATGTACGTTAATACTGATTGGACCACCTTCCAATTGCGTCTCTCCGAGCAAAACACCATATCATCCAACTTCATTATAATAAAATGTTCTGCCTCGGACTTTTGACACTGTTTATTTGGACAATTTTAGACCCTATACTAACATGGAAAAAGTATATCGATTCAACTGTTGATAGGGGTTAATCCAGATCTCAAGTAATAAAGCGTTAAATGGTCTCACATAGGGTTCAACTCATGATTTTTTGTGTACAGCCATTATTGTTATTTCCGACATGTTTTTGAATATGTAAAAGAGGATTTTATAACTTCCTAGAATTCTGTTAGAAATGGAAACTTAAACATTTATAAAGAAGCATGTTGTGTTTAATCACTGATGATGAAAACTCAACCCCTTTAATTGCAATGGAACTCCAGAAAAATTTAGAGCCTTTGAGTGAAAGGAGCCAAGGAAGTGCTCTAAGCCTTAAATTTTTATATGAAGAAAAAACTTCCTAAATTATTTTGTACCTAGAAATGAGGGATTAAAACCTATAAGGCTTTCCTTTGAACTCTTCCTAATCTTTATGACACATAAGATATTCCTACACCCAACGCCAGGCTTTCCAATAAGAATTTAACCCTATTATGAGCGAAGTGAAGTTGGAGAGCAATCTGAACTCTTGGTAAATTGTTTTCTATACAGGATGACTTAAAAAGCGTAATTTTACTGGAGAGATAGCGGTAATATCATTTGTGATCTATAAATTGGAAAGCTGATTTTAATACAGTATTGTGTTTCTTATCGCTTCTCAAGCTGTTGTTTTGCCACTTTAAAATTCAAGGTATAATGAAAATTTACTAGTTCATTTCTATAGAATGAAGTTAATTGAACTTAAAGCATCTAGGAGAAGCTTCACCCTTAAATGGATTCCCAACTATTGTGGCATGCCAGTAAAAGAGCAGTCTGATAGGCTTGCTAAAGCGGGATCTCTCATGCCATAATGTTTCCTTTGTCTCTACGTAACACCAATTGAACTATTTATACATGCATATATATGCGAAATTGCGTAACACCAAATTTAAAATTATAAGAGCCTCATTGTATAGTGATGCTGCAGCGGGTAAGAGGTAGAGTATGTTGCTCAACAAAAGTAGTAGAGACCCAATTGCCCATGTTGATCTTTTGGAGTTGTTTGTTTTCGTTCACATGCTGGACATGATTATTTGTAGAAGCATTTAAATAATATTGGAGTCAAGGATTCAGTTTGTTGCCCTTTGAGCCACAAGGGGGACATTAATGGTGACCAGGCACAGCCCATTTTTTAAAAGTTTCTTGAACACAACTCGTCAGATGTTAATTTTAATTCTTTTCATGCTACATCATCTCTTGATTGAGCTGCTTGTTAACTAATGACAGAGACAAGTTATGGTCCAAGACACGGGTGCAGGATAAAAATTATATTTAAGTATAGTATAAGATGAAAAATTCATATTTCTAATTAACTATGAACTCTTTCTATGACTTCACACTACGCAAAATATAAAATTTATAGATTATAGATTAAGTAAATGGAATAGACTTGAGTGTATGCCTGTGTTTTGATTAAAATTAGATACTTTATTAAATTTGTAAAATATTATTGTATTAAAAAAAAGATAAATAAATGCACTTATGAAGTAACAAAATAGAAGTTTTTCAATCTGCACATTTCGTGAAATATTTCACAATACATAAATTAACACATTAGTAGTAATATTTATCGGTTAATAAATATCAATTATAAATCATATTATAGCAACTGTTTAATATGTTCTTACAAAAATTTATTAGCATATATCTGGATAAATTTGCTTATACAACATTCAAAACAAGTATTCAAACCATTAAAAAATCTACTGTGCCAGCCAATACAAACGAAAAAGAAATCTATAATGAGTTAAATATATAATTTTAAATAATTTCATATGTAATTTATGCAATTAAAAATAAAATATGGAGACAAAATTCCACATTTTTCTTTAAAACTTAAAGAATAAAATTTTTATTTTTATTTATTTATATTACTTCTTTAAAATATTCTTCTTTAAATTCATAAATCTTATCTTAAATTTATATTTTGTGATAAATACATCTTTACAATTTCAATTTTTCTACATGTCTTTCAAGAATTTTGTAGGATATTAAAAGACTGAGAAATATTTTTAAAGGATTAGACCTGTCTAAATATCAATTCCCTATAAGGCATCTAATTGATTTTTATATGAATGAATTTAAAAATATATTTAACTTTTAAACTTAACCAAAATTACACTAGAGGGAAATATTTTCTAGGTATAAGTGAATAAAACTTTTAATTTATAATATAGAACATAAATTTTGAAATTCTGATGTATTAAAAAAAAAAAAAGAAAATTAACATAGTAAAATTAAAATGTTAAATATTTGTATAAAAGTATTTTATTTATTACCCAAATATCCCCGTTTCAAATCTATCTGAGAAATTTCAAGTTTTAATTATTTAAAGTATTTATACTCAGATATAATCAAATAACAAAAATAGAAAAAAACAGTTTTCAAACTTTTATATTTATTGCATGATTTTCCTAAATGAGATGAATATTTTATTTCAAAGTTATCAATCAATTTTATTTAAATTTTTGCAGTAAAAAGGTGATACCACTTTCATATTATAAAACCAGATTGAGATTTTATTATAATTTTGTCAATAAAACACTACTGTCCATTAAAATTACAGTGTCATGATGAAAAGCAAATAAAAATATTTAATGTACGTAAACAGTATGGTATAATGACTAAATGTTTACATTTTCAAGAAGTATGGCTGATTACAGAAATACGAAATTAATAGAAATAGTTACTGTCGGTTTCATAGCTAAAATCGTCCAATTAGGAATGGAGTTAAATTGAGGTTGGATGACTCAAACGGACAATTCCTTCCATGCTCTTTCAAGTATTTGCCACATTTCATCATTCATAGTAGAATGGGGTAAAGGTCCAGTCTTTCAGCAACCCATGATCAAATGGTGAGCAGTCTGGAGACTGTGAAGATCACAACAACAAACGAATGTCCTTTGTATCTAGGAAGACCAAAATATGACATGTAATATTTGCTTTAAGGGATTCATCTCGTGAGTTTCTTGTACACACACATGTAATTAAAGAGTAATGGCAGATTTATTCTTTAACATAATGCTACATAGTAAAGTTTTATAACATTTTCAACATATCCATATTTCAAGAATTTCAAGCTACTTTTACCTGTAATCAACTAATCTTAATTATCCAAACTGTTCAAAATTTTAACCAATAGATGGCTATCTATATTAATTGAACGAGTAAATACTTTGAGTTAAATGAATGGAATAAATAATTTGAGCTAAAGTAAGGAGAAACTGGCTGCTTTATGGTATTCCTCTGAAGCAAAATATTTTTATGTATAATTTTAATGTTTATTTTTTTGCAGTTTTGTTAAAAAAAATTCAAAATAAAATGAAAGAATATTATAAATAAATGTTAGTCTCAATGAAGTGGTTATTCTTGGGAATTTAGTCGTATTCAATTGGTTGAAATATAAAATTCATAACTTTGCTTGATTTCTCACCAAGCATAGTGATACAAGTAATTCCTTATGTCAAAGAATAAGTTATATCAAATTTCAATAAAGCAAACCCTTATCAAATTACTAATTTATAATAAAATATATTGTAAAATTTAACTGAATAACAAGTATTAAAACCCAGTAAATACAGAAAATGTTCTTTCGGTAAGACTGCATTATATTTTAAAGGAAAAGATATGCATCTGTCAAAAGAAAATATTATGTTCCAGAAGAATGCAAGAAAAAACTAAATAAAGAAAATCTAAATACGATAAAGTAATCAAATATTTCAAGAATGCTTTTATAAACAAGCATTAAGAAATATTTCCGAGTACTTCAGAAAATATTTTATTTGATTTGAGCACCTGTTTTTGTTCAGCGCAAAAACTATTTTATATACTTCAGAATTATTTTTATATGAATTCATATAACTCTCAATAAAAATATAATTTGCATGTACGTATAATAAATATTTATATTTTGTATTTTAAGTGCTAGAGAAAATTTTAAACTGTATTTTAAACTAAAATATAAATCAAAAAGATTTTTCAAATGTAAATATACTTCAAAAGAACATTCTAATAAAAATGTATACAATTTTCAAATGTTATCAGATTTAACGTCAGAACTAAGGGAAATATCTTTTCACAAATGTTATCTGTTTTAATAATTTAAAGGTTTCTCGCGTCGTATATTATATATTTAAAACTCAATAAAGTTGAAATTTGAAATCTAGAAAATACACTGAATAATTCAGAGTTTCTCGCTCAAATGTATTTCAAATGACTTCACAAGAGTTTGAAAATACTTTGTATATAATTTAGAATCTTATTAGAAATTATTTAAAGCTAACTAAATTATTGTATAAATAATTTTAAAAATTTTTACCATGGAATTTCAAATTAATCTTTTTTGTTATTTTTAATAATATATGATAGATATCTTTAGTTAAACGATAATTTTAATTCTAAGTGCAATAAATTATATCGAAATACAGTGACATATTTAATTGCGAAAAGATTATAATAAATAAATCATATAAGAAGCTCTGAAAGGTGGTTGAATTAAAAATGAATATAACTGAATGAATTATGAAAATCTGATCTTCAAATTATAAAAAAAAAAGTTGCTCATAGAAATAACGCATAATTGTAATGCTAAAAAAATGCTAATAAAAATAACGCATGTATGTAGTTCAGAGAAGACTATAAAAAAGAGATAATAAATAACAATAAGGTTATATCAAGGGGTCATTACAATGCCAAATACTCAAATGCCCAAAAGATTTCTCAAAGATTAAACAGGCGAAAAATTCATTTTTCACAGCACTTCTAAATTGTGTGAAGGAAACTGAATGCTCCAATATCTGAACTCCTAATTCTTCAAGCGTTTTCTGTGCTTGTAGAGGTAAAAAGTGTTTTTCAATGTGGCTCTGAAAATTCTTTGGCAGTTATTCAGATGGAATAAAAATGGTGGCCAATATATTCCTGCTACTATGTACCAGTATTATATAATTCACTGGAGATTGAAGTAACATTTCATATTGTATATAATTTAGAATAGTTAAAAGCAGATACAATTTTCCGAGACATGTTTCAATATGGGAAGAATGGTGTTCTAATCCATAACTTGTTGAAACTACAAAGAGCAGTTTACTATTATAATGCTTATAGTTAAATGACAAAGTGATCCAAAACTGCAGAGTGACATATAAAAACAATTGATACTTATAAGAAAATAGGGTTAATGATACCTATGCTAGATTCCACACTGATGGTAATTTTGACTTATGTAAATACTATACATAGTCCAAATACGTTTTTTATTATGCAAATATATCGGATGCATCCATGTAACTTATTGTATCTATGTCTTAGTTTGCCCCTTTATAGTTACATTTAACGCACAAGAGTTTGGTTCCAAGTTCAAAACAAGGAACTACAGTTTAAAGTTAATTATAAACCACACTAAAATATTCAAAGCAGATGAGAATTCAAACTATGAACTGTGGAACTGAACAATAGAACACTATTAATAAATTATAAACTATAAATTATATCAAAGGATTGAAACGAAATTCAAAAGTGAGAGAGAGAAAAATATACAACCATCATTCAGAAGAATTTTGTTAATTACATGTATTATATCTCTCAAACGCTTTTTTTATTGTTTGTAAACGTAACTGTTATAAGATGGAAACATTGCACTTAAAATAATGAGAAATATGTAACATGAGTACGGTAGTTCTCAAGCTTTTGATAATGATTTATGGTTTTAATTTAAAACCAACTGCCCTTTTTGGGATAGTTTTCTTTGCTAGTGAAGGAGTGCAGGAAATCTGGAGAAAACATTAAGTGGGAAACATAAATTCGACTTTCGAGAGCTTTAATATTGATTGCTTTACGTGCTACAGATAAGTGTCCTGGAATATCAGTTATTCCAGTACTTATCTAAGAAACAAGCCTCGTGGCCTTCAAATGTTCTCTAATAGCACAAAGAGAAAACAAATGTCAACTTGTTCTCTAGAGCCCAAACTAAAATGCTTCACTGGAATAAAGGCTTTAAAATGTTTTTCCAAGAACCTAAAATACGCTCACCTAAAACTTTAACATTACCCTACCAGGAAATAACCACAAAATAATCTTCAAGTAAGTTGAAATATGTTTGCAAGAATATGAATTATCATTTAAATATCATTAATTAATATTCAATAATATATATTATATATATTAATATTATAGATTATATTAATATTCAATAGATTTCATCAATATTAATAGGTTATATTGTGGGATTGAAAGCGCCATCAGAGGACCAGATACATCAGTTTGCCTCCGGACATGTAGAGAGAGTGAGAGAAGAAAACGACAACGAGGGTTGGGATAAGAACTTTCTAATAATGAAGAATCTGTAATATTTATTATATTAATGTTTTACATTTTGCCTAAACTGAAAACAAATGGCTGAATTTTCAAAAGTCTGAAAATAAATATCGCAAGATTGGAACACTAACTGTAATTTTTTAAATTTTTTTTAATACAAATAACTATGAAATCAATATAAAATGCTGAATTGATTATTAATCTTACCTATACCTGTATACAGTTTTTAAACCCAAAAGTAATTTTAAAAAGCATTCCTATGAAGGAAAAGAAACTAATTCTCTTTCACTCTTCTCTAGATGCTCAGGATGTAAGAAATGCACAGTTCAATATATAAAGATATTCTAAAAAAGAATTTCATTCATAAATACATTAAAATGTAAGAAAATTTATGAGAGAATATTTTTCCAAATTAACCGAATCAAACTGCGCAAATGTTGACAGTACATACATAATAATTATAATAAGAATTCATTGACATACATTTATACTTTAGTACACGGCAAAATTAAGGTTGAATAAACAAAATAAATAAATTTATTATTTTATATTGTGCAATAATATAATAACAGTAATATCATAAAAAGTAGATGAAAATTTTCCAAATTTTGAAAATGAAATACACAAGTTGTCCACAAGAAACTCATTTAGTTACTCACGCCTGTCTATGAATATATATAGCAAAATATCAAAACATATATTTGTTTTCTGAGAAAATATGATTCTTAAATCTCACACTAACAGTATATATTTCAATATTAAATGTGAATGTTTTTTGGATTTGAATGTAACTATACAGTGACAAAAGTAAAAGAAAGAGGGAACAATAAAATTTTAACGCATTACTGCTCCATGTTGGAGTATGCATATTCTGTGCTTAACATTATTTCGTTTTTTCAACAAAGGAAGATGTTCTTGTATCAATGAGGAACTGAAATCACTCCATAGAATACATTAATTAAATAAACGCAAATGATGTAATTCTATACACAGAAAAATATTTTCATGAAAACAAATGGTGATTATGTCTCCAACGTTAAGCGTTAGGGACGATAATAATGCATTGAATCTTAATATGGGAAATGTGTAATTATTTGCTTTTAAGAATAGGCTTCCATATGTTTTAAAAAGAAAATTTAGTAATTTATGCTGAAAAAGGGCTTATATCTATCTCTGTCTATATATATAAATTTCCAAATAAGGAAATCTAAGAGTAAATAATCCTAAGAGATTGAGTATAAAGTAAAAAGAAATTAAAACGATGGAAATTTTCATTTAATCTACATTTATTTTCTGTTATGAAAACTTATATTTCCCAATTTTAAATATTAGTAATTGCCCCTTTACACAAATTAAAAAATTAACCTATGATTCTATGAATACTATATAATTCTTTCTGCATAGAAGGTTCTTTGCCTGTCTCGCACTTAATATGACTTCAAATTTATAATGATAGTCACAATGCAGTTCGTATTGTAGGGAGAGGTCTCAGCTCATTGGCTTTCAAGCAAGGGAATTTAATCCTTTATTAATTATTAAAAAAATTTGTAATGTAAATGTTAGGGACTATAATCTACAAGGCCTTAATGTTCTATGTTATAAATGACACATATTATTTAATTTATATTATTAATAAATTTTATACTATATTCCAAATAATATTCTAATATACGAAAAACATGTCATAAAATATACACACATTCTCAGTGAAATTTCATCCAAGTAAACAAGAAAAATACCTAAAATGTGAGGGCTTGATTTTAAACAGCATCTCGGAAGTAATTATAACATACATAAATTCAGTCTGTTTCAGAATTACTTAAAATTTGAATCAGATTAAACAAACTGTGATATCGTTAAGCTTTTTAGTAAAGAGACACAAAAATATCTGAAGATGAAATTACTGTTTCCTTTCGGATTAAGAATACACACGCTAATAAGATTCTCTTGAGAAAACAGCAGGAATAAGCTGTTGGCTTAATGAAGCAAGTCTTCGTAGATAAAGTTTGATTTCAGCAAGAATTTATTTTCAGGGATTATTTAAATACTATCGTGTTTATAAATATATATAAACTCAGTGACACGATAGCACCCCGGGAGGCCAAGGTCTTTAGTGCCCATATCCGTTTTGTTGACCGAGGGCCCTGGGGTACGAATAATATATCCCTGTTAGGTAGTCAGTCTAACTTAAAACCCCCAGTATTTAGTTGCCAAGCATGCTTGGTACTCAACTTCATCCACCTTTGAAGACATGAAAGGCTGAGTTGACCTTTTTAGAAATCAGTAAATCTAATTATTTGCATCGGTTCTACTAGATTAAATGATTATAGTAATGTTACACCGTTCTACTGAAAAGGAAATTATATTTAAAACCAAAATATTTTGCTGAACAAAAATTATGTGAAAGTATCAAAAATTATGTAAATATATTGTTCTCATTTTTCGTAATTATATTAAGTATAAAATATTTTATTATTTATAACTCAAGCATTTATACATTCATATTGTACATTTCTTGCATACAGACTTAATATTTATATGTAACTCTCAGATGTAATACCTTTTCTTTGAAATATATAAAGAAGTTTATCTAATCATATTTTGTAAGAACTTAAAAATATTTAATTTAAATGCTGTATTAAGACAATATATATTACATTTAGTGTAAGTTCACGCTTTTTCCTCTATCTTTTTATAGAAAAGGATTATAATCAGTTATGTTTTGAATTATAAGAAATTTAAAACTTTGAAACATTCAAATGTTTAACACATCTGCAATACAAGATGCAAAATATATACATAATATACTGTGTCATTGCAATAAGTGTCTCAAAATTTTATCCCATCTTAGTACACAAAATTCTCATAAAAATTAATTTATTTTATCGTGAATAGCACAGTAAAACTTTTTCTGTGTGTGAAGATTTTTACAGTTTATCCCTTTGACTAAACGAGAAGTGAAAACTATAATCTAAATATGAAGAGTTGAAGGAGCTTTTAGATTAAAAATTGGAAAAAAATATTATACGAAAAGTAATCAAAAAGACGAGGTAAAATATTTTGATTGAACTGGTGTTTTATGAAAGAAGAATATATAATTATTTGAAGTATTACCATAAAAATTTATCCATAGTTTACTCATACGGATGACATAACAATAAGCTATCAAGAATGTAATGCATCGAATAACAAATATTTTGTACAAAGCTTATGTGCTGCTTTTATGAAAGATACATTTTCATCCAATGTTTTTAAGAAATGTGATATCTTGTAACTTTAATAATGATCTAAAAACATAATCTTTTTTCATGCAAAAATAGAAAAAAGTGGGATAATGTTGAGTTTTTCAGTGAATAAGTTTTACACGCGAAGTTCTTTATACTTTCTAAATATGTTTTCCAACATTTCTTGAGATTAAATTTTCATTGTTTTGAATGGAGACGGAAAAATTGTAAGCATATATTTCTTGAAGAGAAGTGAGTACCAAAATTGTCTCTGCTTAAATTTTAGATAAAGGACTGATTCAAAGCAACAAACGTGCTCGATAAGATTTTTCCTATATAAATTCTGTGTTTCCATTTATAACTTTAGATAACTTTATCATTTTCAACCTACTACCTAAAAAATATTCAGCAAAAATTGAAAATGATGAATAGCTAAAAAAAAAGAAAATGAATTCTTTTATGATAAAAAAATATTTTTTAAATGAGTTATTTTTTTCGAGAAATGTATTACTAATTTTACCACTTCTACATTTTATAATATTTAACCAATAAAATCTTAATCTTTAAATCAGCAATTAATTTTGAATAATTGAATGAGAAAATAAAAATGTAATTCAAATTTCAAGGACATTTTTAATCAAGTGAAAGTATCTTGGCAGCTGGTGTAAAATAAATAATAATACAAATACATACAAATAAAAAATATGATTTTTAATGCATGTAAATTCATTTTTAAAAGCAATAAACGTAAAGTATTTATTTCATAACAAAAGAAACTATAGTATTGTTAGTTTTAATCATTAATTTACTAAAGTAATGTAATGAAAGGCGTAAAATTGCCAACAAATACATAAGAATTAAATTAATATGTAGCTGCTATAAAAACAATAGCAATTTACTTAAAATTTATTTTTCATAATTTAAAAAATAATTTTATCGACATTTTTCGATTAATTAGATTTTAACGTTTGGAAGATAAAGTTGTGGATTTTAGAAACCTTGCACAATTTAATTAAAATAAATTCTATGCTCCTTTAGAATATTGATTAATTTCCCTATTCAAATTGATTCATATCTTTAGACATATGTATTAGTATGACAAAATTAGTATTAAAAGGATCTACACACTTAAAATGCTAAATAAAACTAAAAAGAAGCAAGAAGATTTAACAAAATAAACATTTAAATATAAAAAAACAATCTATAAAACGAATTCTTCTGTGTCTAATATTAAAATAAATTAAAAAAAAATACTAATACTTTTTCATTTCTATACATATTAGAGATATTATATGGCGTGCCATGCGACTGGTGGCTGCAACACGCTAAGTATGTTGTAGCCACGCTATTTTCTAACAGAAATAATAAATCTAGGATTGGAATGTCAAGTATGGTGGTCTTTTGCTTAGTCCTTGCTATTGAATTATTAAGATTCCAACTACCATATTCCATTTAAATAGTAGTGCCCAATTCAGGGAAATATTGATAAGTCAGGTACATGGAAATGTGTTAGTGCTCACACAGAATTCGACATTGTTTGCTGCTGAAGGGAACATCTGCAAAAATGCATTGCTTCATTTACGCTTATTTCAAAACCACAGGTGTTTGCACCACCAATGATGCAAAGAGCGATGGATATGGACAATGAGATAGGAATGACATTACTGTCTAATCTCGCTTCTGCCTGCAATACTGCGATGATAGAATTCGAGTCTGGATATACTGTGGTGAAAGACTACTGAACTATAGTGTTCTGCGTCGCCATATAGGTCCGGGATCTGGTATCACGGATATGAGTGTTAAATTTCCATGACACATCTCTCCAGTATGGATAACTGATGCGTTCAAATGGTGGCACTACACCTTTGAGGTTTCGGAATCTGTGGTAGCTCCATATTTCTGAGCTTGCTATCAGCTATATTCCAACTGGATAATACGTGACCACGCATGGCAGGCAAGCTTCTAGAATTCTTCACCAATTAGAATGAATTGCTCCCTTTATCTGTATGTTCTTCCGATGTATTGATAATCGAAAACGCGTTAACCATATTTCACAGCAACTGGCCCCAGATACAACACCCACTGCCATACCAGTTGAACTTAATATACTCAAATATGTGGAAGGGTAACGAATTGCTATACTCCAAGGATACACCCAAAGCCTTTTTGATTTTGTGCAGAGGAATTCGGCTACAAAGGAAGCCAACAACGGTAGCTACATTATCTACTAATTTTGTAATTATCTATATTTCAAAAGAGACTGCAATTTCAATCATTTGATCATTGTTTGTATATCAAGGAAAAGCTGACGTGTTCTCTTTTGATGTTGCATTTTATGTGGTCCTCATATATATGTTGAACTGTCATTTTTTTCATGTATTAGTGAATTTAAATATTGAATTCAGGAACATTTATGATTAAATATTTAAGACAAGGTAAGATCAAATTTCATCCTTTAAAATAAATTACACGAATAAAATCCTTGATATAAATGCATCTTTTTAAAGCTATCTTTGTAAATTGGTCTCAACTTGTAATGATTAAGGTTATTATTTGAGTATGGTAAAGTAAGAATTTAATTATTAGTTGTGTGTGTCAAATAAGTTTATGTTTCTTTGCTTTTTTCATCACTTGTTTCATGACATTCTTCATAGTAGTTAATACTTACATCTTACCTTATCATATGTTAAAAAGAACCCACATATATCTATAACACTTTCTGTCTTTTTTTATTACAATATTGTTTGATTAGGGACAGATTTTATAAAATAAATGTTTCGAATTTCATTACGTTAATTTATCAATGATTTTGGATTTTATTTCTGTATTAAAAGCTAAAAACTTCGCGTGATACTATTTTAATATATTATTTAACATAATATAATTTTTACGAAATGATGTATTCAGGTCCTTATTGTAAATTTCCAATAAAGGATTTAATTTGTGTTTAATGTTTCTGTTCGTTAAAATAGAAAGATAAGATTTGAGAATTTAAATTATGTAAATAATTTATTTCATTCAACAGTAGTACAATTTTTACTTTTCATAAATAAATATATTTACACTTTAAATGATTATAAATAAAAAATTCCCTCTTTCTTTCTGGCTACCATAGCTTAATACTTTTAATACTTGATTATAAAATACTGTATATGATTTTATTTTTTAAGGACCACAGTATTTTAAAAATAAATTTTAGCATTGATAAAATTTATAATCTCTCTTTTAATATACTTAATATCCCATAAATTTGCTACACAGTTTAAGAAATGAAATCAATATAATCCTAATGGGTAAAATAAAAGCGGAAGATTATTATCTTCTTTAAGGCATTTTGGGTTTTGAGAAAAATTTTAAAGAGCTTAGAATGAAAACGTAACTTAATAAGGCTAAATTAAAAATTAAATAGAAATGAAAGATAAATAAACTCATTATCTTTTAATTACCTACCAAATCGAGTCATTAATTTAAGTACACATATGAGGAATTCAATAGAAACGAAAATATCTTAGTTTGTTTAAGTTAAGAGAGAGTTAATTAAATATGTGTATAGTAAATCTAACTTTTAACATTTTAATAAATACAAGGATATAATCTATTAACTCTTGAATAAGAAAAACAGATAATTTAATTCCTTGCATTATTTGTTGCATGATATAATTGCGTTTGTTAACAATAGCTATTACTTAAACAATGAGTCAAAGAAACGGCAAAAGGAAAATATGAAAAAATTTGTAAATCTTATCCGATAAGGCTTAAATTCTTAAAATAACCATATTTTGAAAGTTTGCATTTTACAGAGAAGATAATAGGAGTATAATTTATATTTAATTTTAATACCTAGATTTTAAATTAAATATTTAATGTTGTAACATTTAATAAATGAGATTTCTCTAATTAATTAAATTTTTAAGATAATCCAGTTTTAGCCATAAGAACGTAAATCAAATGGTATTGTGTATTACAGTTACATAAAGGAAATATAAATACATGAATTTTCAAAATGATTTAAAAAGGAAATAATGTAAAAAAATTTCAAAACAAATATATTAAATTATTACTATAATCTTCAATAAGTATTTTATTTTATAAGTAAATGAACAAAATCATATCATTAAATATATTTACCAGTAACTACATTTAAATTTGATGCTTACACATTTACTATGTTTATTATATCCTTAATTTTAAGAAACATTAATAGGGTTTTTTAATTGTGTAGATACAAAATATAAATTAAATTAACTCACATTTTTCTTTTATAAAATTGGAATAAAATTTTTTTTATAAAATCGGAATAAAATATATCGGAATATATTACAAATAATAAGAATACAATTGATAAGTTTGAAAAGATGCGATATGTATATATTTGCAACACTAGTAATGCAATACACTTTAATTACAAAAAATAAAAATCACAACACATATAATCATAAAATATAAATCAATAACTATACAAAGATTGCAATGCATTTAAAAAGATAATGTTCAAACAGTAATACTCTAAATATATTTGGATTACCATTAATAATTGCAGTACATTAAAAAAAGAACATTTTAAACAATAAGATCATTATGAAAATTAGAAAATGAATGTGTATTTTGCAAAAGCACTTATTTATTTAAATATTACAAGTATATGATATTGCCATTATCGACAAGGAAAATTTGCAAGAAAGAGAAAACTTAAAATTTTTAGCTACTTAAGTTTTTTTTTATCTTAAGTGGCTCAGGCTAATTTTATGTATTTCAAGATTGGAAATTATTTTTGCTTCTTACTGGCTTCTACTCAACCACAAATTATTACTCCATTCAATTTTAAATTTCTGAGTTCTATATAATATAATAAAACTAAGCAGGCAGTCATCAAGTGCTACAAATTACAGACATTAAAAAAATAAATGAGGTTCCCCATTTGAATTATTTAGACATAAAGAAGTTAGGAGCCTGAATTTTCAAGAGGTATCACGAGATTTACCACCAGTGATGATTTTCTGAACTTTCCAGCTGAGAGTGGTTTCTTTCAACAGATGATGAAAATGCTCTCATAGTGATTCAAATAAGACAAATTAAGTAAATAGAAGAACGAAGACAGAAAACTCGGAAACACTTTCACATGTGGAATTCATATCAAGCAACAGTATAGAAAATGAATCTTTAAAACTTTTTCCTATAACTCAAAAAAGGAATTTTTTCATTTGGATTCAAAAATATGTCTGTTTTTCCGTTTTATTTTTCATTAAAATTTTAGAGCTTTTAATGAATCTCTTCATTATATATAGAATTTTTTTATCTACACTACTGGCCATTAAAATTGCTACACCAAGGCGACATGCTACAGACGTGAAATTTATACGAAAGGAAGAAGGTGCTGTGATATGCAAATTATTAGCTTTTCAGCGCATTCAGACAAAGCAGGCGCCAGTAGCGACACCTACATTGTGTTTAAATGAGGAAATTGTTCAGCCGGTTCCTTATACACAAATTGCATTTGAACGCTGTTGCCTGGTGAAAAGTTGTTGTGATGTCTCGTGTAAGAAGAAGAAATGCGTACCAGCACGTTTCTGACTTTGATAAAGGTCAAATTGTAGCATACCGGGATTGCGGTTTATCTTATCGCAGTATTGCTGATCGCGTAGGTCGAGATCCAATGACTGTAAGCAGAATATGTGGAATCGATGGGCTCAGGATGGTAATATGGAACGCCATGTGGGATCTCAACGTCCACCTATCACTAGCAGCCGAGAAGACAGTCATATTATTCGCATGGCCGTAATGGATCGTGCAACCACATCACGAGCCGTGAGTCTAGAAACGGGGTTGTTTGGAAGACAACAAGTATAACTGCACGAACAGTTCGACGACGTTTGCAGCAGCATGGACTCTAAACTCGGAGGCCATGGTTGCGGCATCCATTGACGCTGCGTCATAGGCAAGAGCGCCTTCAATGGTGTGATCAACGACGAACCTGGGCACACGAATGGCGAGACGTCATCTTTTCAGATGGATCCTGGTTCTGTGTACAGCATCATAATGGTCGCATCCGTGTTTGGCGGCATCGTGGTGAACGCACAATGGCAGCGTGCATTCGTCATCGTCATACTGGTCCATCACCTGGCGTGATGGTATGAGATGCCATTGGATACACGTCTCGGTCACCTCTTGTTCGCATTGACGGTGCTTTGAACAGTGCACGTTACATTTCTGGTGTGTTACGACCCGTGGCTCAACCCTTTATTCGAGCCCTGCGAAACCCTACGTTTCAGCATTATAATGCCCGACCGCATGTTGCTGGTATTGTACGGACCTTCCTAGATACGGAACATGTTCGGCTGTTGCCCCGGCCAGCATGTTCTCCAGATCTTTCACCAATAAAAAACGTTTGTTCAATGGTTGCCGAGCGACTGGCTCGTCACCAAACGCCAGTCACTACGGTTGATGAACTGTGGCATCGTGTTGAAGCTGCATGGGCATCTGTACCTGCAATCCAATCTCTGTTTGACTCAATACCCAGGCGTATAACTGCTGTTATTACTGCCAAAGGTGGTTGTTCTGGGTACTGATTTCTCAGGATCTATCCAGCCAAATTTTTTAAAATTTAATCACTTGTTATTTCTAGTATAATATATTTGTCCAATAAATATCATTTTGTTATCTGCATTTCTTCCTGGTGTAGCAGTTTTAATGGCCAGTAGTATAGTTTGAAGTTCATTCTGATGGAATTAAATGGGAAAAATAAGTTAGATATTCTAGCGAATTATTAAATTGGTGATGTTTTAAATTTTTTCATTCTAAATTCCATTAAATTCAATGGCGTTACTAAAACAAATAATTTAAATTATCAGTTTAAAAAATATGTATCAGCAAACTTTGAAGAGATTAAATCTATAAACTATTTCGATTTTAAAAACATCAAGTGATTACCTTAAGATAAAATTTCATTTCGAAAATAAATTCCGATTAGTAACTAAAATTATTTGAATAAATTATAAATCAGTGTTAAACCCTTACTTTGCATGAGAATATTAAGTAGCTTCTCTAATATTATATTTCAACAATATAAATTCTAGAAAAATGGATAAAAATTGTAAATAAAGTGTGCTAATCAAGGTCGTATGGGGATAAGTCCATGAACATATTCCAATACAGAAAATGAGTCTTCAACAAGGAATGGATCCACAACCTGTTAGTGAAGAGATGCCACATCAGTGATTTGGTAAACAATAGATGCAGAGAAAGAATACCATTAGTATCGAACTCATGAACCAAGAAATTCATTAACGCTATAGAATCGTTTTCAAAGTTATTTCCCAACCAACTATCAGAACAATGCATCGTGAGAAGAAGCTAGGAAAAGATCAAAATTAAAGCATTTAACTACAATTAATAATGAAAAATTCCCTGATGCCATTAATGCTAGATTCACAATAAACTTTATCCCACAAACAATGTTTTTAAGGAATTCCAATTGAATTTAAACATTTAAATTTTTATTCTAAAATGCTTCGTATTTCAATTTATGAAATTAGATTTTCAAAATTTTAAAGTATGTATCTAAATTTTAATTGCACTGTCTAAGAATATGATGCACGTTATGTAAATTCTAAACGAGTTCTGATTGTATTAACATCTGGAGTGCCTATGTCAATGAGATCATACCGATCTTTGCATAAATAAAGTAAAGAAAAGAAACTGATGAGCTTCTGAAACTGGAAACATTAAACCTTCTTAAAGTCTTTATGTATCCCCAATACGTTTAACTCTTAAGAAAACTGAATTCTCAAAAGAAAGATTTTGTGAAGATGTTTGTAAGCTAAATCACAGGCAATAAAATTAGCATCTGAGCCTATTCCTAGAATAGATTGTTTTACATATATTAGTAAATACATGAATTTCATCTACTTAAGATTTAGCTTTGGTATACTCTCATAGTAAAATTAATGTAAAAAATATGGTAAGTTAGCATTTATATTAAATTTTGGTTTATAAGAATGGCCAAGATTGCCATTTGTTAACAGTTATGCTCCAACAATTTTTCAAAGATCCCTCAGACCAATTCCTGACATAATTGGTTTTACATTTAATAAATTTGATGATCACAATTTTACTAAGAGGGTTTGAAAAATTAGTTTTAATGCATTTATGTATTTAGTAATTTATAACATAAAGGAAAAGCTTACTTAATCTCACAAAGCAACAGGGACGTTCAACAGTATGAAGAGTTACGAAAAATAGCAAGCAGCAAATGGAATTTCTCTAAAGAATTCCGTATCAACTTATACAAGACATTAGTCGAAAGAATGCTCTATTCCTAAGCCTCAATTTGGAGCAACTCCCTGTCCAGGAGATTTTACTCAAAATTAGACAGCATCCTATGTAGGTTTTTTACTATATACATTTATGTTTTATTATCACAGGAGCCTTTAGAACATCACCAACAGCAGTTATAAATAATTACTGGGTTTCCTTCTTTGAATCTGACTATTGAAAAAAAAAAATCACAAGCACGTTTGATTAACTCGTGGTCTCATCCTAGTCATTGCTCAGTCTCTCTCACCATCAAATATAAAAAAGAAACAATAGACATATATATTCAAGTATTTTCCTTCTAGAATCTAGAGCCTCTGTCTTGGAATCAATAATTATATCCCTACCATGAACAAAACAAAATCAACATTTTCAATTATAACTCAAAACTGGACGAAAAAATTTGGACAGCTTAGGTCTTATTTAAAAATAACGGGACAGAATCGACATGGTAAGCAAAATTAAGAGATGGGAATTAAATATTCCAAGACGAAATCCTCGCTATAAGAGAAACTGTCATTCAAGACAAAAACCTTCAACTTCCAATCACTATATGGGATCAGACCACCAAGCCAGATTATATCCCTCCTTAACCCATTCAATAAAAGTACAACAGTATGCGTTATCAGGCAAGGTTTTCTGAAAAGTACCGATATAAATATCAAATGGGTTAAAGCAAACGTTGTAAGCAACAAAAATACTGATGGTTTGGTAATATACGCAGTCTCTCCTGAATGACCTATTACAGTCGAGCCATTCCCAAACTGTCAGATTAAAAACATTCTAAAGACATGAGCTCTGGAGACATGGCATTAGGAATGGAAGAATGACAACACATGGAAGCTAATCTTCGAATCAGTTCCTACTTTAAGAAGACTCCCCTCTTTTGAAGTAGAAATGAAGTTCTTCTCCTCACAGGACATTGGCCTTTCCCAAGCTACTTTCATCGATTAGATTTATCCTTTTCTGCTGACTGTGGTAATACAGGTAATCCACTTTACTATCTAACAACATGCTCTCTAACTTCATCTTGGCATTTTTTTAAGCTAATGATTGCATAGTCGGCTAGGTGGAAGAAGAAATTACTCGCTAAACAAATTCTAAAGATGGAACTGAAAGAAATAATGATCTTTCTTATAGACCAGGAGATACTTCACGTGGTTTAAAGGTGAAAATACTTAGCAGCTATTTCCACAAATGAACCACAGCTAATTCACAGGTTCCTTGAATATGAATTTCTCTGTATGTAATTTATTATAGTACTATCTTTTAATTTGTAACCAGTAAATATTTTTAAGTGTAATACTTATAATAGGTGTAAAAAACAAAAATGTGTGATGAATACATTTCACAGTGGCCTCTATCTAAACCGGTAAAGCTTCTCTTGAAATAGAAACACGGTTTTCTGCGTTGTAAACGTAAATATAACGGAGAAGCAATCTACATACAGTCGAGTGGAAAAGAGAATAAGAGCCAAAGATAATTTTTAAAAAGTACTTTTTAACAAATTGTTGAATCTTTTTCTTATTAGCATTGATATAAATCTTATAATGGTTCTGTTCTAAGCATACTGAATAGGGCTCATATAGAAGATACTACAGGTTTGCAAAAAGTATAGAAAATGTTTTAAGAATTCACTGACAATTGAGTTCTTAAGCCACCAATTAAATTCTTTGAATGAATAAATGCGGCAATATTTAAAAAAATTATAGTACTTTAGCTAATAATTTGTATAAGAATTTATCATACTTTTTCAATTTAGTTTAAGTTTAATATTCATACACATACATATCATTTTTCTTTTCTCATGCATGTATGAAACTTTATCCTGTATTACTCGGAAAAAATTATAATTAACAATAGAACTGTAACTAGATTAGTTGTCAAGACACAGCCTGGAATTATTTGTGTGTTTAAATACAAATTAAAAATTCATACTTTGTTAATCCATCCTTTTTATTCAAGTTTAAACTTTATTTAATCCGTAGCTTTTTCTTCAGTTCTCTTCTCAAAATTTATAATTACATAAGTTCAAATTATTTTACTTGGATTATTAGATTTAAGGTGTTTAATATTTCATTCTTAATATCCTAATTTTTTAAAGTTAATTGATAAATAATTTTAACCATTATATCAAATGCAGGGAAGCTTAAAAATAAGCGGATAAATACATATTTAATTTAATTACAAATTTATTCAAAATATCTGTTTAATTTAAACTTTTAGTGCTCTAATACTTCTTGTGAAATGATACATTTAAATATTGTTTAATAAAAATTATTTATTTAATTTATTTGTTTAATATTCATTGGCACATTAAAACTCTGCATGCTTTCATTGGTATAAACTTCTGGAAAAGAGATTAATCCCAGAGTACTATATGTTTATAGAATATAACATATACTAGAAAACCTTGGCTGCTAAAAATAGAATATTTTTTAATTTCTGTTATTTAATATCTTTGTTTACTACTTTAAATACAACTGTCTTAAATTGTAAGAGGATTCTATTGTATATGCATATATATAAGAGTATGTTTATATATACATAGGTGTATGTGTAAAGATGTAAAGTATAAAAATTAAAAAGAAATAAGAGATCTTATAATTACTCATACTAATTTAAGGAACAATTATCTTAGTGACAATATGCATAATTATTTTATAGAGAATAAGTAAATATTTTTATACTAGTGTTTATTTTAAATCAAAAAAGAAAATGTGGAATTGAAACACTTTTATAATGTGAGAAATACTAAATTCAATTAAAGTACTGAAAACCATAATTTTAGAAAAGCTACACTTTTGTCAATTGGCTTGTGTAAACGCAAGTTTTAAAAAATGGATGGTGTGAAATATTTGCTTTTCAATATCACTGCATCGTAGTCTAATGAAAACCAAGTCTTAGCGATTAATTTTCAGCCTGAAGGCAATGAAGTACTTTCGGAATGTTGGACTGCTCAGAAGTATCATTTCTCATTTCTAGTAAAAAGTTTTATTTTCACTTAAAGCGAAATATTACAAAAATGTCAAGACAAGGCATTCCGCGAGCTCAATCAGTTCAACTAATTAGTTTTTCTTTTTAATTTCAACTCTCTGTCCATGTAAAAAAGAATAAAATCAATCAATTTCGAAGGTAAAAGTCTTAGAATAAGCACATAGGATCTAAACAACTACATTACAAACAATTCTTCAAAAATATGGTTTATATTCATTTAAGTTTTGCTGTGCCTATGTTAATACACTAAGATTTAAAAAAAGACAAGGAAAGATTGAGCAGAAGGTAAATAGACAGTAAAATCAATGAATGCATTTGAAGCCATAAACTTTTCTAATTACTTCGAAATCAGTTTGAAATTTTAAATATTCATTTTCCATAAAAATGTTCTTAATTAAAAAGTTGGAAACAGACGTATCTCTTACTCTATCCCCTTTGAAGTTAATGATTTTAAGAGAAAAATCAATGTATCATCACGACAAATACTTTCTTTTAAGGGGCCTGAGTAAAATAATACTTGAAATAAATATAATCATTTAATATATTTGGATATATTTCTTGCTTCGAAATGTAAAAATTTTAAGTTTCAAGGGAAAACATCAAATTGTGTTTAACTTTCTTTATATCATTATGTACTTTAATATATATAAATAATTAAATAGATTTAAATTTAATTTAATAAAATTATATCTCTAAAATAATTTATTTCTATACATATTTAAGTAATGTCATTCATAAAATTAAGATTAATTTCCACTGTTACATACCACTTTTTACAGCACATGTTAGTGTTAAATTTTATGTGATTTATATTCAAATACAAATAAAGGATAGTCAAAAAATGAAATTAAATCTTATTTTTCTCTTTACCATATAGACATATATTTAAATTAATATTTCCTATCCTTGTACTTCAAATTGATTAAAGAAAAAACAAAATTAATTTTTACATAAGAGAAAGTTATACATTATATGATAATTGTTCAAATAACTTTTTCTTGAACTGAAGTAAACTCAGTAAAGTAGTTAAAGTAAATTCAGAAATGCGAAAAAGAACACATTCATGAGCATATTTTATTTATTTATTGCATTGTTATTTCTGAAGTTTTAAATTTAAAAGGCATTTTTGTTATTTCAATTCATCAACATTGCTTTTTGTACACTTATTTCTACGCAATAATACAATTAAAAGTTTTCTATCCCTTACTTAAAGTGTATTTTTGAAGCACAGGATTATTTAATCTTAATAAAGTATAAATACCTTAAAGTGCCTTCCGTCATATTGAAATATTTTGTGTATCGTAACTATATAAATTTAAAACATGAGTACCAATTCATGTTTAAATATGTTAAATTTTTAATCCTTAATGTTAGATATTTTAAAATCAGTATAATTCGATTAAAAATTAGTTTTTACTAACACAAAACGTGTAACGTATTAATTAAAAATAAAGCAAATTCTGTTCTTATTTAACGAATGGTTAACAAAGAATTAATTCTTTCCGCTTGACATACACAGCAATTTATTTTTTATTTCTTACTAACGTAAAATTTGACGTATTTATTATTTTTTTGGTTATTGAAGTGTTTAATTAAAATATTTAACAATTTATAAAATCGGAAAAGTTAGCAAAAAATTAATAAAATAAATTAGATTTTAAATCCTAGATTATATTTTGCAGGATGAATATATCTGTTTTTTACAAATAATTTTAAAGTTTATTACTTTAGTTATAAAAGCAATGTCAAAAGATAGGCAGCAGAAAATATAAATTTAAGTATTTTTTCTTCACTGACGTTTCTTAGATGTTAATGTTCTGAAGTTTTGATTGCTTTTGATCTTTATAACATTTTTATTACTCTTTGTTAAACATTAGAAAACTTAAATAGAAGTTATTTTCTTTTAGTTTTAAAAAAATTAATAAAACAAGTTTCTGCATAAAGTTTATAATTAATGGGAGTAAAAATAAATGCTTGTTTTATATGAAATACATATATTGATTTAATTTATGTTAAGAATAAAATTATTAATTTTTACGTTTAAATACGTTTTTTTATAAATAGATGTCTTATAATAAAGATAAATGAATTCATTAAAACTTAAATTTCTGAACTATTTAATGTCTTTCATTGCATTAATCTTTATTTATAGTGTCACTCTGTTTAAGATATTGAAGAGATAATGTATTTCCTTAAACTGAAGTGATATTTATCATAAAACTTTTTCACATCATACACATATTTAACGTTATACAATGAAATAACATTTTACATGTTTACTATAGAATCCTAGAATGTAATTAAAAGTAGAAATTATTATAAATTGAAAAAATCATGGGTAAAATATGTTTGCAGATTTATTTTAAGGGAGCGAGGAAGCATTGGGAGTTATTACTTAATACAATGTAATATAGTAGTGCAATGATTTATTAATTAACCCAAGCAGTAAAAAATTAAATTATGGTAAAATACAAATTGTTTTCATAAAATTTTATAGCATCAAGTAATTGCATTTGAGACCATTGTGCACAAGCAAATTTTCAATTGTAATTTATTCTACCATTTTCAAAGATTTTCTATGGAATCACTATTCCATTGCGGCTTAGGAATAGACTTAAATGGAAATCACTAGGGGAAACGTCTAGGAGAGATTAATTCAGGATGCGCACACATACACACAATGAAAATACTTAACTCAGAATGCAATTAAATGATGCGCCTAGGAATGTTTCTTTGCCTCAATGGAAATGAACTCTTGATTAACACTTGATCAAATCGATGACAAGAAAATGACTTTCAGAGAAATGCGAAGCATAAATAAATACCTAGATCAAGTTCACGTTTTTCATATTGAAATCAGAAGTAGTAATCTTGAACATCTTACGTTATTTTATTAAAGTATTTTTAAGAGAACATCTATTATTTATACATTAGTTTGAGATATTAAATGAATTTAATTCCAGACGTATGGATATTTATTGCAATAATATAATTAAAGTTTTTAGTTTAGTCGTACTTTTTAACTTAAAAAGTTTAGTTCAGTTGTTTGTGTAGATGATCAATGGAAAACAATGGTAAAGTGCATTTTTAATATTGCGTTTTCATTTTTTTATTTGCTCTCTTGCGCATTTGAACTTTTTATGTTTCTCTATTTTTTTCACCTGCCAATTTATTAAATTTCAAGTATTCTAAATAATTAGAACAGAAATAACACATATCTAAATGCAATTTAGGTTTATTTTTATATGCAATTTATGATAAAAATTACAAATTTTCATAATAGGCAGAAAATGAGCCGTGTTGAGATTTCATTGAAAATGTAGAAATACTAGATGATTTCTAATGTAGAAATCTAAGTTGTTACATTAAATCTTGGTTTGGTTATAAATAGTCGTTGAGAAATGCTGATGATTAATTCTTTGACATCAAAATTTTAGGCTGATTAAAGATCATATTGCCTATAAACTGTTAATTTCATAAGAACTCTGTTTTCATTAATTTTTATTAATCACTTTAAGGACTAAAATGTTATTTCCAAAGGTTTTTTATTTCTTTATAAAATTCATGACTATTGATCGAAGGAAAAATTCAACAAATGGTGAAAATCTATTTAATATGCTTTGTCAGTTCATCAAATTTCAAAACGCAATACTGATTATTATTCATTTTGCAATGAGTAGTATTTGTTAAATATACAAGATAACTTTACTTTAAATATGTGATGCAACTGCATCAAACTTTCAGGCACTTTTATGGAAAAGGCTTTCCATGAACTTAAGCAACATTAATGTATATCTGTTCAGTAATGTATCCCATTGAAATGCAGATCTCTTAAATCAAAATTTAAGTATTTTCCATATTTTTAAAAATAACTTATTTTACAAATAAAATTAAAATTAAAATTTAATAATTTAATTTGAAAATGGTCATACGTACTAAATCTTAATATATTTCATTAATGAAATACGATTAAAAATATAATTTACTAATTTTTTACTTGATTGTAAAGTATCAACCATTTTATAGAATTAAAATTTGAGAATTTCTCATTCTCTGAGAAGCAGAAAACAGTTTAAGAGTGTCCAAGAAAATGGTAAGTACACTAGTAACTAAGGCAAATTAATTAAATTAAATTAACATAAAAATAATGTTGGATTAATGTATAAGGCATTTTCATTTAACTGAGACTAAATTGTATTTTATTTTAAAATATTATCCCTTGAAACATTGAAGAAGAAGAATATTTTGTATGTTAGAATAAAATATATTTGTGTGTGTGTGTTGATGTTGTATTCAATGATGTTTCTTTCACAGAATATGTCTTATATTTCCAATAACTTTCTTAAGAATTCAAGACAAAATTTTTAAAAATTTCTTTATCATATCTTAAATTACTCTTATCTATATTTTATTTTATTTTTAGTAAATTATCCAAAACAATTATGCATACAAAAAATTTGATTCATTTAGTTATATTCAGTAATTTTTTTGAATTTAAAATATGTTTTTCATTTTTCTTAATTATTTTATAAAATTCAAATAATTTGAAATTTCTATATATACTTTATGCATTTCAATTAAGTAATTAAACTATTTTTATTTGCTCTTTAAAACATATTTAATACTGGAAAATCCTTGAGATTTTCAATGAAACGTTTATTTCATTGCGATTATACATTTAAATATTTACTTTTCATTACAGTAAATTTATTTAGCAAATTTTGGATCAATTTATTTTCCCTTCAATATTTAAATAAATGAAACATATTCTACACTTTTTTATATTTAGTTTATTAAATTTTATGTGATTGTATTTTATACGTTGCATAAAGTGACGTAATCTATTAAACAGTAACAAACACATTTAACATTGTAAATGAATAAACACATAACAAAGACATTTTATACTGTGAAAATAAAAGTATAAAATGATTTGATTGAAATTTATTATTTTTGTTATTAAATGCGTCTTACAACAAAAGTATCGTAAATATTTAGTATGAATTTGAAGTATTATTTTTATGATATGTCTACATTATGAATTTAACAATTGTGTGTTAGTATCTGCTCATTTTACTTCTTAAGATAAATGTATTTTTATCAGAGTATGATATTCTGTTCTACTTATACAATTAGACAAATATTACCCTTAAACACATTATTCGATATTTTAGAAAAATAATATAAAAACGACTTTTGAATACAAATCAAATTCAACGGGAATAATTTAGTAATAGCTTTCAAGTAAAGAAAAAAACGTAAAACTTTTTAATGAATAAAAAATAAAATTTTCTAGATCTTTAATATAGAAGTATCAATAAAGTCTACAATTATTAAATCACTTATTGTACCACTATTTTCTATTGTTCATAATATGAAATAAATACAAATTTTCTGTTTATATAAGAAAGTGATAAAACATTTTTTTTTATTTAAGGTAAAAATGTAAACTTCATAAAATTCCAACTGAACATAATGTTTAATATACTGTTGGCTACATTCAAATTGGAACTCCAAGAAAGACAAGAGATAACACAACAAAATTTATTTGTAGATAACATGTTGACCAAGTATCAAATGATTAAACTTATAGGCTTTTGTGAAGAAGAAGTTCTAGTTTGGCCGATGGGATATAATCTGGGTCAATCGTTAATCAACCATGGACCACATGTTTTTTACCGGCGAAAGATCCGGAGAGAGTGCCGACCAAGAGAGGGGATTGATGAAGAATCCTTGGACAATGCGTGCCAAGTGAGGATGCTCATTATCCTGTTGAAATATGGCTGTGGGCAAGCCATGAAGGCGAGGAACGACAACTGGCTCCAACACCTTGGACATGTAGAGCTGGCTATTTAAAGTACCGGCAACGAGTTCTAGAAGAGTGAAAGAGTGATATCCAATACCGGCCATAATACCCGATGCGGGGCCACTGTGGTAGTGCATAACGCAGTTGTTCAGCATCCTCTCCCCATGGTATCTCCATACTCGAATGCGACTATCGTAGTGTTGCAGACAGAAGCGTGACTCATCAGTAAAGACAATTTCATTCCAGTCTGCCGTCAACATCCATCTTTCATCGCTTAATTGGCGGTGGAGACATCTGTAGTTCTGCGTTAGGGGTAGACGAAGTAATGGACGTCTTGCGGATAGACCACTCTGCAGCAAACGGTGTTGAATAGTACTTGTAAACACTAGATAATAGTTACATATTGAATGTGCTGTTCTATGGTTCGTGATGCGGCTGAGAAATCTGTCGCTCTCATGCGCACAATTTGCCTACCACATGAAGTGGTGCGTTGAGGTAGATGCTATCGAATATGTCGGTCCGTCGTATCCTCCTATATCCAACTATCACATATCTGCATTACAGTTGTTTGGTTTCGTCCAACACGACCACCGATTTCCTTGATCGATAATTCACAATCTCGGTGTGCCACTCTGCTTCCTCTGTTGAACTCGGTTACTTGATCAATGACCTTTGATTTCCATGAGGCATAATTGATCGTTTTTTGGGGGAAAAAAATTCCTTCAATATCGTAATTGAACAAACTGAAAAAATTCAGAAACACCAGCTACAGTTGATGTGCATGCAGAAAGCAGAAACCATTCATCTTTGTTCAACAGTGGCTGAGATTGAATCCATGTCCCTCTACTCATGTCTACAAAGACTGCATTTACCATAAGGGCTCCATGAGACGCATGGATACTAAAACGTTTCACCGGATCATTTGAAATCTACTAAATTTTCTCCCTTGCAGCATATGAAATCAACCTAATATATGTAGAAAATCTTCTATTAAGGTATACATAGGAAATATTGCAATTAGTTTCTGAGTTAAGTCGATCACTAGACGAAGCTAAAAGTTACTTTCATTATAACAGTATACACATTCTCAGTGATTTCAAGAAGCACTTTTGTGATTTGTCAATCGGAACAGACAAATTCATTTAGAGTTTAAATCCTTGTAAGCTTCAAAAGCGGAGGTGATAATCAAATCCAAAAACTATAGCAACAGCAATTTTACTACATGCTTCGCAATAACAGCCAGGTGTGACCTATTAATAATTAAAAGTAATTACTATCTTCAGTCAGAAGCAGTGAAAAAAATCAGTTTGCTTATGATAAATTGACTATGCGGCTAAAATAGTATGTATTTTGCACTCTATAAACAGAGGCAAAAGTTTACAAGTATATTTGCACAGGCATACTTATTTGTAATTAGCTCATATTTGGGTTTTACCAGCTATATAAGCTATTGGGTGGTATTCTTTGTACTTTAGAAAAAGGCCAACCAGTAGACCAACCAATATTGGAACTGATACCCATTTCACTGGGTGGACATTAGAACTAAGACCTATTTAAAGTATCCCAGCCACTTTGAATAATATTATATTCTTATCTGAATTTCCTAATCTTCCATGTTATAGAAAGTCTCTAAGAAAGTGATTTGAAATGTGCTACATTTAAATAAATGCATTGTCACGTTGTTATTAAATAACAAATTTAAAAATCTCGTTTAAAATTTCTTCAAAAATTTACCTCTAATAATAGAATTTTATATTTTCAAAACAACAATGTTTGAAATAAAGAAGTAACTTTGCCATAAAGATTTCAAGTTTTATCAGTATAATGCAATTGCTTAGACATTTATATAACGGAATCCTATGACTCCCAATATTGATGAAAATAAATTTAGTTACAAAAAAACAAATAACTATTTTATTAGGGAGAAATACCTTTCATCTATATATTCAAAACAGTCTTCTTATCAAAATATTTCTTGAAACTAAAACACAGATTTAAAAAAAGCAGAAAAATACTTTGCATCAAAAATTTTCTTGATTGAAAATATATTCTGGAATATTTCAAATACTTCGTTACTCAGAGAGGAAAACAACATATAAATGTCTATTTAGGCCCGAGAAATGAAATTCTTAAGATTAAAATTTAAAATGATAAATATCATATGAAAGGTAATATTGAAGATGCCCTAAAAAATTATGCAAAACTTTCAGATCAATGTAAGATATCTTTTATATACAAGAATATGTACTATGTTTAGATTTCTGATATTGAAATTGAAACCTTTCCTTTAAAAATCATTCATATGAGATTCACATAAAAGCTCTATCAGTTTTCGAATAAATAACTCAACAAATAAATTATTCACTGTTCATATACTGAGGATTTCAAAAGACTATGTATTTCTTCATTATAAGTATTCACTATTTTTTAAAGGAATAAAATTTTTCTTACAGACAGAAGAAAAAAATGGAAATTTTTCTTCTTTATTAGCCTTGTAAAATTTGCATAGCTATAAGTTTAAATCAAAAATTTGAAGCAAGAAATTTTCTTTCGAAGCCAAGTATGCTCTGTAAATTTTAAGATTGGATTCCATCTGTATTATAGATTTTCTTTTTCCAAATTTATAAAAATCCATTTTTAATTCATTCCTAAGCAAATTCTTAATTTGATTTAAATCTAAAAGATTTACGTTAAATTAGGAATTTGTTAGGAAAGCTAAAATGTTATAAAAGAAAAGTTTCTAAGATTAAAATTTATATTACATTAAAATTAAAAAATTTTCTTATTTGTGAATTTTGACAAAAAATATAGACATCTTTTCAGCGTTGCAGATTTTATTGAATTGTTCTTAATAAACAGTGTATTTAAATACAATGAACACACACAGAATTTGTATTTAAATAAAAACATTAATTTATGTAGTATTTGTAAATATTATTACTTATAAAATATGTGAAGAAAATGAATATGAAATAATATAGTTTCAATTATTAATCAAACGTCATTTGTTAAGAAATTTGATATTTCATTTATTGTGGAAACCATAACGAAGAAATTTAAAATAAATAAGAGTGTAAACTGCTACTTGTATAAGAAATTTTCTTTTAATAACGTGAAACCTATCACTGTTTTTGTTTTCAAAGCTAATTGCGAAATTACTTTAAACTGTGCTTTATAATAAATATCTGCAACTATTAATTCTAAGTGGGAACAAATGTTTAATATCATGTGTTTCATATAAAAATATTTATATCAAAATGTGTCATTAATATTTGAAGCAGATTTTTAAATTGAAATTCATAAAAATATCATGCACAAAATGAACAAATGCATATTTTTATGTAAATAAACATTTTGTGTTTCTTTCCTTCTTTAAAATCAAAGATTGTAACTATTAAACACATTTAAAAAAACACAATCATTATATAATTCACAAACTTTCCCAATATAAGTATTTCAACTATCCATTCATGCACAAATGAATCGTAATGAAATCGCGGATTTTTACTCAGGAGAATGTAAATCATTTTGGTCAAATTCGATAGCGAATTGCAGTCTTTTTTACAAGAGTCTTTCTGTTTTCGAGTTGTAAAATATTCTTTAAAATTGGATAAATTATTTTTTATGAAGATAAAAAATGTATACAATGAAATAGATGGCAGTGATCTGTTTTTATCAAATGAAATCAATTTTAACAATAATCTTTTTCAAGGAAACATTGCTTGAAAATGTTTTAAAAAGACAAAATGTTTGTCATATGAATACATTTCATAGTAAAATTTATATTCGTAAATGCTACAAACGGAAGAATTCATAAACACTGAACAGAAATAGTTTGTAAGTCTTACACACACTTTAAATTCAAGAAAAAAATCACAAAAAAGCGACAACTATCTCTGAAAAATAAGCATATTTCAATGGAAATTAAATATGTTAGTAAGCAAAAAGTGCTGAACAATATGCAAAATAGTGGCGCTGCTGTCGGAACACATCATTTGCGCATAAAAATCAGAAGCATAAAAATGGATGACTTAGAGCAATGAATTATCGCTGTGTGTCTGAGATTAGAAACCTGGTATAGCGAAATTGTAACAATAGCTTACAGGCATCATTTGACCAAACAATTTTGATGGCAAGCTATTGGAAGATCAGACGCAGGACAAAGTCAAAGAGAAGTGGCCAGATAGCTGTATGTGAGTCCTTTTGTTATTCATAGACTTTGGCAACAAATTTTAACCACTGAATCGGAATTCAGGAGGTTCAACAAAGGATTGCCATGCGCTGCCACGAGTACCGATGACCGATATTTGCCATTACGCACACGAAGGAACAGAGCCGTTACTCTTGCTAAACTCAAATACTCCCTCGCTGAAAGTTCCTAAAGGCTTGTATCCAGATCAACGTGCGTCGAAGGCTTCACGGACATGGTCTTTACCCGAGGCGACCAGACATTTGCGTCCTGGTCATTTGCCGTAGGCGGAAACGTTTACAATGGGCAGGTTAACATGTCTACTGGACACGCGATCAATGCAGGGCGGTTTTCTTTACGGATGAGTCTATGTTTAACCTCGAAAATGATTGTAGGCGCTTTTTTATTTGGAGAGAACGTGGAATTCGTTTTCATCCATCAAACAACTGTGAAAAAAATGCGTGCGAATGAGGCAACGTCTGTTTTTGGAGCAGTATCTTTTTTAGTGTACGAACAGATCTCCATGTCTTTTCCCGTGAAGAAGTTAATGCTCACGCCTATAAAGATAGAAAACATCCAGGATGCAAATGTCATCTTATGCTGGGAAAATAAGTGATGCTTTCGTACTACAGGATGATAATGCAAGACCACACAGGGCTCTGATTGTGGATGCTTATCTTGAGCAGGAAACAATTGAGAGCCTGCTGTGGGCAGCTCATATTAACCAAATTGAACATGTTTGTGATGTTCTAGAACGACGTGTAGTTTCTCTCAATCCCCATTCCCAGAACTATAGTCACGTTTTCAACTGCTTTCAAAGAGCACTTCCTACACAACTAATAGATCGCATATTTGAGAACATCACATATCGTTGTATATACTTACAGTAATATCGGGGGAGGATCTTACTTCATATTGGAAGTACTTTTCCTGCACCAAACTTAGACCTCCCATTTGTTTATTGTATACATATGCTAATTTATATAACACTATAACTATCTAGTGATTTCTTTTTATGATATCCTGTACCTTCGTTTGGGTTTTATAATGCTTATAAGTTTCATTAAATTCCGTGCATAACATTTTGTGTTATCGTCATTTTTGTGATATTTTTTAAATTTATTATAACCAGTGTATAAATTTAATAAATACACAAATATGTACTATTAAATTTTGTTAAAGACTGACATATTTAAAAAAATGATTTAAATACTTTTGAAATAAGAACGGAAATAAGAATTAAAAAAAAAACAAAGAGAAATTTCAAAATAAATAATTAGAAAAACTGATGGAATTATTGACATTGAGTGTAAGATGACATTATAAAACATGTTATTAAAATGTAAACATAAATTGATGTAATCTGTAGCATTATTATAAGTAAAAAGCTCTACATAAAAAATCTACATTCTACATCAAAAACTCTTTAGAGTTTTCAGCGATATATTATGGATAATATTAACTGCAATTCGCATAACCTAGAAGTTTTAATGAGTTGAGCTTTATATAATACAACCATTTTATAGAAAATTTAGGAATGTCTTCTTTGGCATTTTTAACATATAAGACTTTACTAATATTTACATAGTAAAATAATTTCAAAAATATATTATCTTTAAAATTATTTTATAATAATTAAAATCAGTTAAATATCTGACATGTATAAAATAACTAAATGGGTATTCTTTATGATTACTTTGATACCAGAATAACAGTCCTTACAAATATCAAAAACAACAAAATTACATAAAACTTAAACACATAACAAAATATATATCAAAAGATATTATTTAATTTCGGTTATATATATAAATACATACATTATCAAATAAGGAAATATATGAGCTGATCATTATTTATCCAACTTTTTGTTATGAATTGAAGTATAAAATTTCTGTTTAGTAAAATAGAAAATATTGTTTGACCAGTTCTAACTGATGCAATATCTTTTCTAAAGACAATATTTTTTCAGTTAAAATGGAATTCACTAGGAAACGTTCATAATATTCTGATTTATCCAAAAAGATTTTCTTTTATTCCAAATTTTTATCACAGAATGAAAAAACATCCCCACAATAGCTTTTATTCAATAATTCGTCATATAATGAAGGTTAGTTCTCCGAACAAATGTATCTCATGGCCTTTGAGGAAATTTACGTCCAGTTGTGTACAATATCTGGCATGTTATTGGAATTATCTTTTGGGAGCTTAAACAGTTTGTTTTCGAGCTTCTGGCACAAAGAAAGAAAACAAGAAACAAAACGAAAAAAAAAATACTCAATTTATATTCAAGACACTTGGCATTTTTCCAGGCTCAAAAAAATAGTCTTTTAAAAGTTTCAAAAAGACTTACAAATTTAATGGCTGGTGGTTTTGAAATGACTTATAATAAAAGAACATATTTCATGCCCAAATTTATCTAACATTAAACTGAGTGTAAAAAAAAAGAATATATCATTTGCATTGAAAGTTTATGCTTTTATATTAACTAAAGCTTTCTCAATAGCTTAAGGGCATTAAAGAAAATGAGAATATAAATTAATTTCAAACAAATATCTTGTCGTTTATTTTTATAAACTAACTAAGTTTTTATGGATATTTTGTTTTTGTTTAGAATGTAGCATACTGTATTCTTTAATTATGTTCCTATATTTCATATATATATATAGTTAAAAATTATAACACACACACATTATATACTCTGGATGTAGTAATAAATTTTAAAACATGTTTCAGAGAGATGAATATGCTATATTAAGAAATAATATCGATGATATGAGAATATTACCTTTATTCATCAAAATATTTTACATCATTACTTAACACCTATCACTATCATTCGGATAGCTGACGAATGCTAGCAGTGTGGTACACTTCTTTTTGTGAAACCAGAAAGTCATTAATTCATTTTCATTCTTCATCAACTATCCGGTAGTGCACAGAGGACAAAGTATTATGCATATTAAAATGATAATCTTAAGGAACATTCTCAGAATGTTGCAAAATTTCCCATTAAAGTGTAACCAACGTGTTCTTACGTTTTCCAATATAACAACTTGGAATTCACAGAACACAAACACCTTAGAAGTGAATTTACGTTTCCAACTAATTTCTTGCTTTAATTTCACAGCCAATCGGTTATAGCATTTAGATGATAAATTTAGACTTAGCTCCAATAATATCGTAATTCATAATTTTTTGTTTTGGATTGTTATAACAAATCAGTTTTTGCACTTTCACAGTTTTCCAAAGTAAAATTTTCTATTTTAACGTCTAACTGATTCATGCATTTAAATTTCCACTCATTCTTGTTAGTTTGGCTCAATAAATAAAATATGCAGCTTCTGGTTTTTTGAATTTTAACTATTGTACATAAATTGTTATGTTTTTTTATATTTCTAATCATTTGAATTTTTTTTTTTTTTTTTTTTTTGTGAATGAGATGAAAAAGTTTCGCAGTATAAATGACAACAATAATTATATTGCTCTATACACTTAAATATATAATTATTTCAACTATTCCTCATCTCAGATAAGTGCAATAAATTCATAAAAATTACTAATTATTCACTGCTTTAAATCTTTAATGTTAATAAGTTCTATAATTGACTGACAAACATCTCAACACTGAAGTCTGGCGCAGCTTGTCCTTATTTGGACCTTGCGCCATTAAAACCAACCAACCAACTTAACACTGAAGTAATTTTTTCTAAAATGAAACTCTATTGATGATTATAAGCAGGAAAATGAAATAGAAACTTTATTCTACAAAAATTGTGAGCAAACATCATAAAAATCAGAAAATAAGGGTGCATGAAAAATCAATAGTTTTTGAATGTTCACCATAAATTCAATATTTTGTATAAATATTCAATTCATTTATGAAATTAAGCTTGTAATTTTACCACTGTAATATAACATTGTCAAGCTCTCCAGTCTATAAAATTTTAAAATGCATCATATCAATTAAATATAAATTTAATAACTTGTGGTTCAAATATTGTAACACTTTTTAAATCATGCTTTACGGAGCTGTAGTCTTTGTTGAAT
>JAPDSC010106172.1:113622-138982 GCA_026290005.1 Latrodectus geometricus | reverse complement strand
TATATATATATATATATATATATATATATATATATATATATATATATTGTCGCTTTATTATCTCATATATGTATTATATGTATGAAAAATACCAATTACATTATAAGATTCAAATAATTTTTTAGACTTTATAGGATTAGAAGAGGTTTTTTCCCTCATTAAAGGTTATTTCAAAGAAATTAATATATTCGAAGGTATATATATAAGTAAAAATTAATTTATTCGAAGTAAGCTTTAAAGAGAAAAAAATTAACCTCTTCTAATCCTACAAAATGTCTAAAAAACTATTTGAATACGATAACTTAATTCGATTTTTTCCATTTTAATATATTAAGAAAGGAATTAAAATAATTTTAAAGCACATTTAATGTTCTTAATTTTTCCGCTATAAAGAATGGTGAATTAAGCACACTAGAAATTTAATAAATGGATTAAAAATGAAAATATATTCCTATTTTATTTAAATCTTATGAAATGTAATGAAGTCACATTAAAATGCAACATTTTATTGAATGTTTATTTTTTTTTTATTTTGCTGAATATGAAAAAAAAAACTTTTTTTAATGCTTAGAAATTGAATTTATTAAGGGATTTGAGTTTCGACTTTTGATTTTGATGCATTTATTTTTTCAACAAAAAAATCATTCATTTCCTTCTGATAATATATACTTATATTTTACAATTTATACTAGAGAATCACTCATGTGACATCTATGTAAGGATATATTACATTGCGCACAGTAGAAAATAACTTGTTTATAATAATTTAGATTGCTGATTTGGTAGCCACTCTACACTCATTTTTTGAGGAAGGCTCATTTTACTGGGATTTAGAATTTAAAGATTCAGAAACACTACAATCATCCACTTCCAATCGAACGAGTTATTAAACAAAATGTTCGCTTATCAGTTATCTACTTGTTCACTTTGACATTCTGATGAAGCTGTAAGATGTAATTTACAATGAATGCATGGAGACATTTATTCTGCTTATCAACCCTAGACGACATAGATTGAACAAAAGAATAAAGTATCACTTCATTTACTCCCAAGCTTGAACAACTTCAACCATGATTATACCAACCATTTTATCTCATATGATGCCTTAATGCGTAACCTTTGTTTCAAAGCAAATAATTTCCAGATAGCTATCGGAAAGAGATTGGCTCCCATTAGAAATGTTACGAGTAACTGTTCAACCTCTAATCCTCTTTTGCAATAATGTTCGGAGTGAAGAACTTCGATTATCAAAGAAAACATATATCGTCTTCAGATATTAATCCCGATTCCATTAGGGAATCAACGACAGTCACTTTCGTGGTGGCCAATTGAACAATGCTAAAATCCAATTTGTTCTTGGGATTGATTTGAGGCCTCTATTGCAGTTGTAATGCCATGGTGAGCCAATACATAAGAAAGACTGTTATCACCAGTCTTAATACAAGTACATTAAATAACTTGACCATGTGTTTAAGAAAATGTTTCGTAACACGTGTTGCCACTCATGATAGAGCATATATCCCTAATGTTTCATCAAAATTAACGCTCAGTCACATATAGAAAGAGTATAAAGACTGACATTGAAACCATTCCTATGTCACCATACTTTTGACATACCTTTCATTGAAACTATGCTGGAATAAAAATGATTACTTTAGAACCCCACACAACCATTGATATCTGTTAGATATCCAAAACACGTCTAATTCAGATCCAGATATCTCTTAGATTTAAAACACATCCATTGGATGTCTACAGTTTGGATATCTATGATCTAGATATCCATAAGATATCAAAGAGGTAACCTTGTTTAGATATTACCATCGAGATATACCAGGGATATCTTACAGATATCCACAATTTCCGCAATGTAGATATCTCAAAATCGCTTCACATGGATATCCACTAGATATTTAAAAATAGGTATTTCTGGGTATACTTGTTATAGATGTTGTTTAGATATTCAAGCTTGAATATCAAATAGACATTTAAAGAAAGATATAATGTAAACACAAGCGAAAGCAATGAATTTTTGTACAAAATTTCCATTGTATTTAAATGTGTAATAATTTTAATAGGGCTATTTTGTAACATAAAATAACATTTAAGACGTTATGTAGCTTAACTCTTGAAGTGAAGTGAAGTTAAAATTGGCAATTGATTTAAATTGTAAACTCACAAATACACAGTTCTTATTTCTTGTAATTTGACTTGCGTATTTCGATTATTTTGAAGTGAGATTTTTTTATTTCAGAAGTTATTTTTTTCATTTGAAGTAAGTTTACTATTGAAAATTATTCTAAATGAATCATAAACATTTTGTAAATTATTTTTTTATTTAATACTGAAATTATGTGTATTCAATGTAAATGTCTTGCACTAAAACATGGAAATGGGTTTAAAGTTTTCCAATTAAGTTATGAATATTAAATTATTTATGTTCATTTTTTAATTGTATGTAATTTAAAGCATTTTACAGCAAGTTTAAATTATTATTTATAATAGATTATTAAACGAATTTATTTTAAATAATTTTATAATTACTTTTAATGTGAATAAACTAAATATGTATATTGCTAGTAAAATAGAAATTATGCCCAGCAATTTTGCCATTGTTAATTTCACCGAAACCAATGAAACTGAAGCTGTCATTCACATGGATGAGAGAAAATGGATGTCTTTGGCCTCCACTTTATGGTAGCAGTGCACAAAAATTGGTCAAGAAGTTGCATAAGCCATGTGATGAATGGATTTGCCATGAATCTAGAATCCTTGGTAAATATGGTAAGTAAACATTCTTTTATCAAAAAACAATTTTTAATTCTGTAAACTGCTTTGGTTTTATCTTGTATTTTTTAATATTTCACTATGTCCACATTTTAGGTAATGGTTACTACCATAATCCTTCTTTAGAGCAATTATTTTAATGTTATCCAAATTAAAAAAGCAATTTCCTTTTTTACGAAGTTAATAATTTAATAAATATTACTCAAGACAGGTTTAACTGATTTAATTATAAGCATTAATATATTTTACCAAGTATAATTTATCTAATAATATAATTAGCCATTTCATTTTTACTCCTTTATATAGATGAGAATTTACTTTTAAGTACAAATGTTAAGTTATTAGTCATTTATATAAATTTTACAAATTCATTAATGGTTAAAGTTTTTTTAACTATAATCATTGTTGAAAGTACGATTTATATCATTTTTTTCAATTATTTTAATTTCAAATTTTTTAAAGACTTTTGAGTTGGCTCGTCACTACTTAAAAAAGCTGAAGATTGGTCTGATCTTACATCAGACCAGGACTGCGGGAAAAGGAACAGAAAAATTTTTCCTTCCCATCTATTAGAGTCTGACGATGACACAATGGGGTTAACATTTACAGAAACAACAGGCATTGTTGTCCCTCGTATAAGTCCAGCTTCAAGTTCTTCATCCAGACATAAAGGTATTGACAATGTACACTCCTCTATGCCTTTAGCAAATCCATCTGAAACTGCTTGTAGTAAATCTTTTGAAACTCTGGATATTGCATAAGATCAGTATTGCTAAAATTATTTTTTTATTTGAAACCTATCCATTTTGAATATAAATTCTTGGTTATAATAAATGAAACAATATTTGCTTATATCTGACATGTTCTACATTGTCATCATTAAAATATGATTAATTTTATGTATTTTTTATATTTTAGATATTTAATTTTGTATATTTCATTATTTCTTTGGTTTCGTAAATGACTGCTTATATATTGCAAAATTATAAAACAAAAAGAGCAGGAATAAAATTTAAAAAAAATTGTGGTTGTATTAAAATAAGATAAAATGTATACAATTCTTTCTTGGTGTATTTAATAACACTCAATTTAAAGTATTGGTGTACATAAAATATAAATATATTCAATAAATAATATTAGTTTTCTTGAAACATCATTTTGATGTATTAAAATTTCTTTCAGCTTTGCATATTTTAACAAAAGAAATTTACTATTAGAGCAAACCAAAAACTTCTTCTCAAGAAGAAATTTTAAATAAATTGTGTGGTATGTTTTAACTATAAGCATACTATTCTGTATAAATTCCAAATGCATATATTTCTTTGTTTTAAATATTATTTTATTGTAGCAAACACTGTCTACTATCAAAATCTTTACGAAGTTAAATCTGTTGAGCTGCCTGTTAACTTTCCTATTAACTCAAGCGAAGATTTGCATAAGATAGAAATTTCTTTGCAAGATGAAACTATAAAAGATTGTTTGGTAATATTTTTTACCCATTCTGAGTAAATGTTTATTATGTTCAAAAATCAAATTAATGATGCGATTTTTTTTTTTAAAAGATTTTTAGAATGTCTGACTGTGGTATCCACACAGTTGATTTAACTGTAAAACGTATTATGAAAAAATTGATGACTGATTTTATAGCTCAACATTATAGCTGGCTTGGTGCAAAAGGAAAGGAAGTTTTCTCTCGTCTCAGATTATGTAAGATTGTATTTGATATGTCAATAGCTTCTCGGTATGATTTTCCTGATGTTTGAATCTACTTAGATTAAATGGATGCTTCTTATTTTGACTATAAATCATTACTAACGCTTTCAAGACTTGCAATACTAATATGAACTGTGTATTGTACATAATTTTAGAAACTGTTTTCATATTCATTTATCATCTGAGTAGGTGGAGAATCATGGTATTAAAAAGAGATCATTTTACTTATTTGATAAATATACTTTGTTTAGAATTTATCATTGTTACTATTAATTTTTTACCATGTCAGATCTTTTAAAATTTAAATTGTACTTTACTTTAACTTTGCTATACTTTTTATTACTTTGATGATTATTTATAAAAACCTTTTAGCAAAATTATCATTGGAAAAAGTAATTATCCAATGAATATGTTTAATATAAGGCAAAACAAACCACACATTTTGAAACCCAGGTTTTCTACACTTTTAAAATAAGTAATACAAAAAAATATCAAGTCATATTAAACCTAGATGTAATTTTTTAATTTGAAAGTTTAATTTTATTTATGATTACTTAGATTTGTATGTTGATATCATACAGGTCAATTGTCATTAAAGCATTCAAAAATAAATAAATATGTACATTATTTCAATTGGATAGATCAGATTTGTCTTTTCCTAAAATATTTTAACACTGGGTCTATTAAAAGAGAATTTGCTTTTCTTTAATAGAAATATAATACTGACGTTTATATAGAAATGATTTTGGGGTAAATCATTTCTGCAATTTTTTAAAAATCTATTTTAAGAAAATTCAAACATGTGATGCTGTTTTGATATTAGATGCAAGGATATTACCACGTGTAAACATAAGCTATGGTGTGCAAAAAATGACCATTGAGCGACAAACCAAACTATGGGTAAATAAATTATCTTTACATTCAAAAATAAAAATTTCCTTTTATAGATGTCAAAAGTATTTCCATTATGAATAGAAAAAAATGGAGAACTAGTAGTAAGTAAATAATGTTATAAAAACTATTCTTGAATTATAAGCAATATTTTCTAGAAATTTAATTTTGCTTATTTCATGATTTCTATAAAGTGTAAGAGAAAAAACTTATATATAATTTAAAAAAATGGGCAGTATAATAAAATTTTAATTTTGAATGTGTTTTACAAAAATTAAATATTTTGGAAAAAAACTATCATTTACTTAAAAAAGAAAAAAATTTATAAGTATTACAATTCTATTTCACTTTTGTAACATTTTGGAAAATTTAAAGGTTCTGAAGAATAAAAAGATATCCAAACAACATCCAATGAGATCTTATTTAGTTATCTCCTAGACATCGTATTTAATTGTATATGGATATCAAAACATTTTTGGGATATCTAATGAATGTCTAACGTATATCCAAAGGTTATCCAAGCTACATCCAGTAAAGGTCACAATATCCAAATATCCATCAGACAAAAATCCAAAAACCATTTGCTGCGACCCTTTGGATTACTGGTGGATATGTCGTAGATATTTGGATATCGTGTGGATATCTCGGAGACAAAACGATATCCAATAAAATGTCTACGAGATACCTCTTAGATGTCATGTTGATCTTCATGGTTGTTTGGGATGTTGGTTGCGTATTTGAACTATATGTCCAGCTACAAAAAGTATGATAAAATATTCCTTAAGGCACAATATGCAAAGTTTGCAAGATTACTTACTATATAGTGTTGCTTCTTTATCTTTGCCAAAGATTATTCAACAGAGTGCTGTTATACTTACATTGATATGCTATTTTCCACAGTATGAAATTTTTCGATTTTGATTTCGTAATCATTTTTATATGCCAACAACACTATCATACATACTAAATCTCATTTAATTCCACTACTTTTCTTATACATTATTTTTTGATCATTAGTATAAGTTTATACCACAAAAGAATTTATAAAATTTATTTTGATGTATTTATTGTTGTAGGCAGCTTTCTTATGAACTAAGAGTAATAATACATATGGAGAATACATTGTTTATCATTTAATTAACCCGTACCCTGGAATTTTTTTAACAATTATTTTTATAGAAGTTAATGTTAATTTATAAGTTTATTTTTAAGTTTTATGAAAGTGAGTGTAAGAAGATATAAAATGAAATCCACACAAAAATTTCATGATGCGTCAGAGATTAATTTGTATGTTTTAGAAAAAAATGCTTAGTTGGAAAACTTAACCATAGATGGCGTACTATTTTTTATTTCCAATCATTTTAAAGATTTTAATTGAATTTATTTTTATAATATTGTACATATACATACGCTTTTATCAGTTAGGAAAGATAAATGTCTTTTTCCACATTTAAGTTTTTAGATAAAAGGGTCGTCATAATGTCACTCCACAGTTGTAAATAATTTACTTATATATTTAGCAGGGAATAGATGCAAAATGTAAACTTCAGTTATTTATTAAACATTAAAATATTTTTCTTTGAAACTATAATTTATTTTTTAACTATGCTTTTCTTAATTAAACGTACTTCTGTTACAACTCCATAATGCTTAACAATTACAGTGTTCAATTAGGCAGTTAAAGCTGAACATTAATGGTTAACATACTGAATTTAATTACACGTTACAGCTGCTCTATCAAATTATTCCATTCTTCACATTTGAATATAGGACAAGAATGTTCAACCATACATTAGTCAATATTATGTTTGTAGTATTTTTAAAAAGAAAAAATTGTTGTTTAACAATTTGCTTACGCACATTGTTCTCATTCCTTTTTTAAACCTTCCTAAAATATTTTAAAATTGGTTGTATGAAGACATTGTAGAGTATAATTAATTCTCTATAATTAAATTTTTAAATTATTTTATACTCTTTGTTTTCAATGTATGTAAAATACTAGATCTTGGATCATAAGAGAGTAAGAAAACAAAAATTTAGTGAATATGATTGATCAGTTTAAATTTGATAATAACAATTACAAGTCGGAATTTCTTTGATGTCTAACTTTTTCTAATTCGTGCACGCTAGAGCACGAGCACAAACACGCATACACGTATTTATGTGTAAATGTGATATATTTGGATAGATTTTTGACGATAGAACCTATTTGTAAACGCTACATTAGTAATACGAGAAACTAAATTTAAAGGCTTAAAGATAAGACTTATATTGCAAAAAGATTTATTAATTACATAGTTAAAGTTTCAGTTTTGGCATTCATGCACACTGTTTACGGACTGAAGTATAGAAATATGCATCGAAGCTTAAACAATGTTCCTGACTGATTAATACAATTACTAGAAATAATTTACTTGGTTAGTTAATTCACTAACTCAGACCAAGATGTTGTGCATGCCTACCTACATATATAGATAATCATAAAAAAGCGTTGGGGAAATGAAGGAAATCTCTGTCAGAAACATGCTCATTGTACGAAAAAACAAAATTTTTACATGTTCGCGTTAGTTATATAGTTAATTCCTAATGTTAGAAAAAGAAAAAAGTCATACTTTTTAACTGAAGCAAAGATAATAAAGTAAGGGTTGTAAGTGTTTCTCTTTAAAATGGTTACGTACATCAATATGTCATATTGAAAGTTAAGATCATGATGAAACAATCATATTGATAAGGACTGATGCGAAATATAATATCAGACAAAGATTTTATGATTATCAATATAAGTCCTCACATTTTAGTCTGATTAATGTAAGCCATTCATATCAAGTTCCAAATTTTGTTAACTGTATTTTGTTAACTGTGCTCAAAGTTATTCATCTAATCCATAATTAATTTGTAATTTGAGATGGACTTAAACGTAATATTCAAACCTTAATTTAGAATAAAGTATCTAATTATACTTATTTCATTATACACATAAATTTTTATGCATTTAGTATTTAATTATATTTATGTTCGTTTGTTACATAGATAGATTATAATTTCCGAAGTTTTGTTTTTAAATTCTCTCAAATATCCTTCCAAAATAAACAAATAATAATTCTCTTGGAGTATATAATAAGCAGAAATCTAATGTCAGAAATATATGTAGAGGAATAACTGTAAGATAAATAAATTATTTTACCAATTTTCATAAGAAATAATTCATATAAATACATAAATTTTCATTGAAATTACGATATTCCAAAGTATATAATTATTAAGTCTTCAAATAAATTAATTAATTGCATTATTTTTTATAAAATACAGTTTTAAATAGGGAATAACATGAATCTAAGATATTAATCTAATAAAAATTTAATTTTCAGTTAATCCGTAATTTTATAAAAGCGTAAAGAAGATTAAATAATCTAAACTTATTAAAAAGAATACTTCAAATAAAAACTCGAAAGCATAAAAAGAACCCATTAATAAATGAGATAAATAAAAACACATACAACCTCATAAAAGAAGAACAGTTTTAATTACTTTTCTCAGTTCAGCCATTAATTCAACAAAAAAAGAAGGGATTTAATAGCAACATAGCTCTGGAAATATTCTTTAATAAAGAGACTTAATTAATTATATTTATGTGTTGCATTATTTTACTAACAACCGAAATTCCATTAAAATAAGAAATTCTTGTCTATTTATTTATTTTAAATATTAGAAAACAGAATTAATTAAATTTTTATTACTTACGACATTATATGAGTTGTCTTTGTTAGTAATCATATCAATGAAATAAGAATGCAGTAAAAGCAATCGAATCATTTAAGAGTAATATTAATGGCACCTCACTCTCCTTATCATTAATTTTTTAATCACTAACTTTTCAAGTAGAATGAATAAAGAATTTAAAGACTTACAAATGTATACGGAATATATAAATATAAAAAAATTTCTGAAGGCCTGAGAAACATTGTTGATGAGATATTTCATGAGAATCATGAGATTTTTTTCTTTTAATTTTAAGAAAATTAATAGCTGATGTTTACAGTAATTTTGTAAAGCTATCTTTATCATTAGACAGCTTCAAACTTCATAGAATATTTTGCTACTAACTCAGAAACGTAATACAAAATTAATTAAAATTTTTAATCAAAATTCATAATTTATTCTTATTTCCAACTTTTAGTTTATCAAATATATATGTAAAGAAAATATATTTTTTCATAATTGAATCATAAATTTACAGCAAAAATATTCAAACATGAATTCTTTACTGAATATGTAATACGTATGAATACAGTAACTATAAAGCAATAAAAATATTTTCTAGAATTGCTATTAACTAAAAGGAATAAATTATTATAAATTTTAAAGTTGATGCTAAAAGTTTCTGTTTACGAGAAGAAAATAATGTGCATTTTTGGTGAGAAATTTTTTGCCGTTTTGAAAATTTTAATTGCATATTTTTCAACTTGTTTTACATGAATAGAATTTGATATTTTGCAGTAATAGGTAATGAATTTTTAAAATCTATGCTAAAAAGTATGTATTTAAAAATTATTTTCTAAATATATAATTTTAAATTACTTTCCAAATATATGTAAACATTTTAAATGAAGATTTCATTCGTTATAAGTTTGACATAAGTATGAAAAAAATGTAGTTAATTCTTTAACAAATGGGAATTCTAATAAATCTGTTTAATACGGAAATATATGTACACATGCTTTATAAGTATATTCGTCAAAAACAATTTAAAAAATAACCTTAATAGAGGGTATACAAAACTATAAATTGTAATTATTCAAAAGAATGCACATTTTTATAGATTTAGAATATTTATTGTAAAAGAAAAAAAGAACTTCAATTTTTCTTTAAGTGAAAATATAAATTATAAAAATGCATTAAAATGAGGCCGTTTAAAAATAAAACTCTGCTTATTTTGATAAATTTACCGTTAATACGTAAAAAAATGCATTTCAGGATTGACATAAGGCCAAATTCTGAGAAAAAATAATTTTTTAAAAGTTTTGCTACATAATGCCCTAAGATATATACTTTTCAGAGCTGCAATCAGCCGAAGTGATTGTACTTTATATAGTGGGACATCCAGTGGATGTACCATCGTAACCTTTAAATGAATCTTTGAAATTTAGAAGCGGGGACCAAGCAAGAAATCGGGAAACTCTGTCTACAAAATTTAGAGGTATCATTTCACAACCACAGAACTTTGTTACTAAGACATATATAACCTACTCCATCCGCTATTAGTGAAAAAAACGGGACTTCGATTGGGTTAGGATTTGAACCCACTACCTTCCCATAAATGGAATGAATGCCTTAACCCATTAAGCCATCGAGCCATTCATTCCTTCAAAAATGACAATATTAGATTTGTAACTCTAAATATTATATGTCTATTTTATATACGTGGAAAACAAGTAAAAATTTTAAGCAAGCTCAAAATTTCATAAATTTACAACTCCCTTCCATGTTTTAAATGTTGGATAATTAAGTGGGTATTAATGCAAACAATATACTGAACTATAAATTGAGAAATTACAAAACTTATTTAAAAGTTAATAAAAAACTTGTGATATAAATTGCCAATTAATTTCTCAAATTTCCATGAATGATCTTGACATTTCAACAAAAATACTTTATGCTGATAATGCTTAAGTCCCTTAATATAATTTTATGAAGTGATGCGTTGTGGACAAAAGTTTGATTACATTGCCTCAGTGTTTTCTGTTAATTCTGTAACTCCCCCCCCCACACACAGTTGATCAATGTGGTTTAGATCAAAGAAATACTATTTTTAAGTTACCTGCTGCAACTCAATAGAAATTTTCGTAACACTAATATTAAAGCATTTTCAGCATAAATATTAAGACGAGAAATGATTTTGTTTTAACATTGTCAGGAATTTCATCTTTAAAGTTCTGGTAAATGAATTTTTCTATTTTTTAATTATTAATTGTGTTGTAGCATGCACATCTCTTTAGTAATTATTTCTTTGGTTCTTCCTTTTTCTACAAATTCATTTCACATTTAAGTTTTGCATCGTAAAATAATTTCGAAATAAATTTTAATTATAAGGAACAAATAGAGTCTAATGTGAGTTCATCTCAAAAATATATTTCATTAGTTTTGGCTGAACAATTTATATTTTAATTCAAAATAGAAATTTTTCATAGAGTAATTTGTATTTTCCTCATTTATATCTGCTTAGAACTATTGATTAAGAAAATCATGTTTGCACCTAAATATTTTTATTTAGATTTAAGTTATAAATATTATTTTGAGAAGTTCGAGTTAATTTTATTTCCTTGTAAGTTGCAAAAACAATGTTGAAATAGATATCAATTGAATTTTACTGCAGGAAAGTCATTTTATTGAACATTATTTAAAGGATATATTATAAAAGTTAATAATGTATAAGCCACTAACAATTTTATCTTATAAAACTTTCTTTTTCATTGTTATATTACAATATGAAATTACAAAGCTAAAAGCGAATTATTATAAAACTGTTAGAGTATAACAAACAAGAAATGAAAATAAATATTACAATGTAATATTGGCACAAAATAATGCTTTTGAAATTTTGAATAATTTTAAGAGTAAATTATGCGTTAAATATCCATCAAAACAACTAAATTCTATATATATTGTATACATTTAGATTTATGTAATAATAACATTATTTAAAATGCATCCATCGCTTATGAAACTTATTCAGGAATACGCTTTGAATTCAGATGGTCAAAATAATTCTGATGTTTCAAAAAAGAGAAAGATCATAGTAATGAATAAATCTTAATTACTACCTAGCACGGTAAGCCAAAAATCACCAATGTTTCCAAAAAAGAAATCCGTTGTAATGTGAAAGCCGTCATATAAAGCTTCACAGCAATAAAAAAAATAATATTTTAAAATATAATATTAGATTAAAAATATAATATTAGATTATTATGGTTCTCCATCTGTAGAATCATTTCTGTACTTATGAGAAGTTATAATGAATTATTCATTGTCAGAGAGCATGAATGTGTCGTCCAAGTCTGAAAGGAAATTAGATCTTAATTCTTGGTTACGTAACAGTTTTTATAGATGGTTATGTATAGTTGGTAGTGTAATAATTTGTATCTATGTTATACAGTGTTATGCAAATTATTCTACTTGACAAAAAAATTTGCTACAAAATTCTAGAACACTGAGATCTCTTCTTTTAATGTCTAACATTTTATATATCTCTTATTTATAATTTGTCAAAGTAAGGTTTCCATTTTAATATGCTAAATTTTACATTATTTGTCATTCAGATTTAATAAGAAAATTCTAAAATACACAATGCATCTATTTCTTTAAATTGTATGTTCAAAGAAATTGTTTGTTCAAGTTCTATTAATACTCCAAAATTTTTTCGTGCGATAATTAGGTCTACAAAAATTAAAATAAGTGACTATATAGCAAGGTACAACGTTTAATGGACAAATGAATGGAAAATTTTGTCTTCAAATGTGGTATTTATTGATACTTTAAAGGAATATTTTGATTATTATATGAGAGCGTTGGCCTTGAAAAAACCTGGCGTTTCATAATAATACAATCATGTTTAATGATAAATATGTATTCAGATTTTGATGATTAATTAAAATTTGAATGATAATCTTATTAAGATTATCATTAAAGATAATCATTCAGATTTTAATGTAAGATTACAATTTTTGTAATTGGTAAGTCCCAGTTCCGATGATAGCCACAGTTGAACAACAGGACAGAAGTCTTAGTTGTGTTTTCGGTAAATGTATCTTCAATGTAACTAATTTTGTTTCCTGGAATTCCTTCTCAGTGATACATAAGTAAGACTCCTTTTCTTTTAAAATTCCTTCCAAAAAATATTACAAACTTATATAAATAAGCAATTTCAGTGGTGTTTCAGCTTTTAATCTTATACGACTCTATTATCGATGCGAAAATCATAGATTTAAGGATGAAATAATAAATAACAATAACAATTAAATAGAAGTAACTATCACCAAATAATATTCTAGTTTACCATTAAAATATTAGAATGCTACTGAAAAAATATTCTTAGAACAAAAACAATTAAGTTTCGCACTGGGTACTTTTTTAAACTATGATTTTGCTTAACTAACAATACGAATAAAATGCTAACTATTAACCACCCGAAATTCAACATCCTAAAAGAAGCTTGCAAATCATGTGAAACTTTTATCATTCTTTTGCATGATAGGCATGATGATACATATTTGCATATATTGCAGTGCTATGCATTAGTTTTGAATCGAATACGGGCATCACGGGTGATTGTAGAGGCACTTGCAAGAGAAGATATTGCTGATTTGAAATACGGCTGTTATTTTTGTTCATATGAAAGATGCTCTATTTTTTTTTCTATGTAGCATTTAACCGAGATTCGTAAAATACATCAAGCGCCTTCCTAGCGAATTTTTGGGTTCTAATGTGGAAGAACAGCAGACTGCAGAAACTGGGGATTATCGTTAAGAGAAATAGATGACAGTATTTGAAGGAACCAAAAGATTATGATGCAGAATTATAACCGCTGAATATCGAAATGAAAAGTGGACTGACCGCATCTTTTACAAGCTCCTCTTTAAAGCATTGCAATTAATGAAAACATATTATGTGCATGACAGAAATGAATAGCTCAGCTACATCACGAACCACAACATGGTTGATTCTGTCTGTTATGAATAACTGTGCCCCTTCCACTATTTGACAACTTTTGCAGCATTGAAACATGGAATGAGTGCTTGCAATATGTCCAGTGCCTCGTTTGAAGTTGAATTAAAACCATGTACATCAGTCCTCAATGGAATGAAGTAATATACTTTTACTGACGAATGTAATTTCTCTCTTTAATTTCACGATTATCGGATTCCAGTCTGAAAAAACAGGGGTGACAGGCTGCTAAATTGTTAAGTTATGTATCGCTACACTGATTCAGATCCTGGATTGGTACTGAATTCCCCTAGTAGTAGTCTGTGTTGAACTCGTAAAGCCTATGGTACATGCTTGACAATAAATAACCTTCGATATTACACCTACTACCACACCCAATCAACAGGATTGTCACATGGTTTGTTATACTCCAAAGATACATCTAAAGGCTCTTTAGTTTTGTGTCGAGAAGTGTGTAAGTGATTAAATCAAAATGGTAGCTGAAATAACTACTATATTTTGTCATGCTATTCAATTCACAAGAGGGCTATAATTTCAAACATTTGATCTATGTATGACGTGTTATCTACCCAACAAAGTTTCCTCTAATATCTTTAAGGTTTTTTTTATTCATTATTTATTTTTTATTTATTTATTATTTATTTATTTTTTTTTTTTTGCTGTTGCATTTTGGGTTAGTGTATTTAATATGGAAATACAATACGAGCAGGAAATTTTGAATTGTTAAAATAATGTATCATAGTACATTAACATTTCAAGATATATTTATTTTAGATTTAATTTTTATTTTGACCTAATATATTAAAATTTCAGTTTTATAATGATGCAGCATGTTTGCAAATTGAAGTCTTGATTCTCGATTTTCAGTTACTAGGAAGATATAAATTGCAGTGGAAAATTGCTAGAATATATTGTTATAAAGAAATGAAAGAGTAGAAAGGTTTTATAAATGAGTTTAATAAAAGCAAGCATTTATGCATGCTTGGTAAGGAGAAAATCTTTTCTTACTTTTAATTATATTTTTTCTTTAGGTTGATTAAAGACGAAATTAAACTGTTCTGTACTTCATGTGTTTCCTCTACAAAATTAAATATATTTTAAGACGACAGATTATATTTATAGAAGCAGGAATATAATATAATCACCGTAAAAAGGTATTATATATTCTATAAATCTATAAGTATTATATATTCTTGAGTAGTAGCATAATAAAGTAAAGTATTTGTATGCTAAACTAAGAAGATTAAGTATTATAAGCTTGTAAAATTTAAAACTGCAAATAAGAAAAGAACGTACAGTATTGATGGAGAATATAAATGCTTTTTCTTTTCTAAACTGTTGATGTTGCCTGCTTATATATATATATATTAGAAAACCTAAAGAATATTCACAAAATTTAATTAACAAATACTTAATAATGTAATGAGCAAAAGTTAGTCATTTCATTGTAAGACATCTAAATAGGTCCATTGCCCTTAAGTGTAATCGGGTCTCATCAAGCCAAATTCTTAGTCTATGGCCACAAAATATTGCATTTGTAAGAAGCGTGTAATATTTTTTCTTGATTTTAGATAAACTGTATAAATACATTAAAACATGTTAATATATTATTCAAGTTCAAAGTAAGATTTTATGATAATAATTCATCAATTTTTTGAACTGATTGGTTTGCTTATGGTTCTATAATAGATATTTACCCATGAGATATAATTCAGCACATGACTTACAGTTAAAAAGGTCTTAAAGACTTTGAACATTGGAAACATTCATGTCTGAGGATGGAGTAGGACAAATGAATTGTTGAGATAAACAATCATTTGTACACCAGACCATTATAGCTGTAAGCTAGTTCGTTATACCACTTCAGAATTTTTAAAAATGACTGAATCATCCGGGTATCTCAGAAAAAAAGTATAGAGATGTTATTGATTCATTTAAACAAAATAATCATTTTTTGTAACATTTTTGGAACATATGAATCACTAGAAAATAATAACTAAGTATTAAATATCATGGGCTTTGGAGAAACATTACAGCAATCATGGCAATTATTTTTTTATCTTCCAAATGGAAATTTTAGAAATTACATTCGATTTTCCGAATGTAAATTACAGATTTTATTTTTGATTTTCCCCGAATGTATCTCAATTGAATAAAGTTGAATTAATATAAATGTACAGAATACCCGGCCTTCTCAGACTTCCTCAAGTTCTAAAAAATTACAACAATAAAAAGCAGAAAATGTATTAGTTTATTTGGATATAAATCTAACTATTATTTTGTTTTAGCAAGGAGAAATTTTCACTTGTCAGATAAAGATTCAAAACTAGATAAAATAATTAACTACTAAATTAAATGACTAATTTAAAAAGGCAGAAGACAGGGAAAAATTAGTACAAAACATTTCAATATAGTATACAGTATTTATTTGATTTTAGTGATCATGAGACACTAGTAGCATTTCTTAATTAAATTTACTAAACTATTTGATGGGCATGTTTATATCCGGAAACAAGTAAATTAATGTAAAAGCTTTAACTGATCATTAAAAATTTGAAAAAGTAGTATTTTGACTTCTTTATATTTTTTAAAACGAAAAATATTTAGTATTAGACTTCTCTTATTTTAAAACTCCAAATGATTAAATTAACAGCAAAAATAAGTAAAAACTAATTTAAAATACGAAATATATATTAAATCGTTTTCATCAAATGGATAAAAATATGGTTGTGCATTTTCTTTATTTTTAATGGAGAAGCAATAAACTGTAAGAATTTTTCTATTTTCAAATATAGATACCGTAGCATTCAACACTTTATACTCAGCTTTCCAGCAAATTGTATTGGAACACGAGAGATTTCATGATCTGCTTTTAAAAACTGTACCTCTTGTGTTCTTTTCTATGTTAATTTTCTCAACTTTTATTTCTGTGCGTATGTTATTTTATTCTGGTTATTACTTTAAATGTTTGTTCTTTGTATTATATTTATCCTTCTGTGATACTTGAGCTGTTTCATACACTTTGATTGATTCTTTCAATAAATATATGTACAGGTGTTATATGTAATAACAACAGTTACTGCATTTGAATTACTGATATTAAATTTTGCAATTCAGCAGATGATATAAGAAAAGTAGTTCAATATATTATGCAAAAAATGTTCGTGATAATGTAAATTTGAGATTTGAATTTACAAAACCTTCTATCATAAACTTCCATATTCTTAACTAGATTAGAAAAAAGCATACATTTTGTACATTATCAATGAAATCGTATTTATTTAAGAATATGGCTATTAGAAAGGGGGGGGGGTTATATTAGATAATAAAAAATTTCATAACAGTTGTGAAAACAGAATTTGAAAACTTGCCAATTAATTTCAGCTAAGATTTAAATCGCTTCAAAATATTTGGTAGCGTCATGATTTATTTAATCTTATAATTAATGTCAGATAAATATATAAGTGATGTCGGATGGAAAATGTATTTAGTTATTAAAGTCCCATGTATGCTCAGTTGTATATACCCAGTCCAGTCACAGTGATGTGACCACCACGTACTTTCGACGTCGACATTAAATAGCCAATCACAGAACGCAGGTGGCAGCAAAGTGAAGTTGGGCGTGTATAAAGGGTTTGCGAAGGCTTCGGAAGACATTGAAATCATTGGCGTAATGCAGAATCGGAATGATAAATCCGACATCCAAAAGGGCATAATCATTGGCTTTTAGTCCAATGATTATGTCCTTTTGGTGAAAGTATTTCCAAAATGGCTAAGTTTTTAAATTGCTCACGTACCATCTTGGTTAAAGTAAATGGGAATGTCCAAAATCAGCGACGTGGCAAATAAGCTATAGACTTGGGCTATAGATGAGACAGGTAAACGACAGCTTGAAAGAAGATTTTGGATAAATAGATTAGCAACATTTGAGCAACTGATCGCCTGGTGAACCAAGAAGCTACCAACTGTGTCTCTCAAAGTATTATTCAGAGAACGTTGCTGAGTCTAGGCCTCGGATGTCACCTGGATCATGTAGTACGCTGACTGCAATTCATCAATGATGAAGGCTGAATTCGCACGATAGTATCACAAGTGGACATCCACTGAGGGTGTTTTATGCTCCATACAACAGATGGCTTTTGTTTATAGAACAGGAAACCTCTGAAAGCAAATTCCCTGTAACCAGTGCCGGAATGGTCCAGATGGAGGCGAGAGTATTATGGTTTGGAATTATTTTCTTAGAATTCTCTTGGTTTACTCATCATTGAGGAAGGCACGATGGGTTAACACAAGTATTAATCTATCCTTGTGGACAATTCTTACCCCAATATACACGTTGTTATTCCTCAGGATGATGGCATCTACAAGCAGGCAAAGCTAGGTGTCACAAGGCTAGCAGTATATGTGCGGTTTCGAATAGCAACAGGATGAGTTACTATTCTTTCCGGGCCAGCAAACTCACCTGACTTAAATCCAAATGAGAATGTATGGAATTATCTAGATAGTATTGTTTACGACATGGATTCTCACTCACTGATCACGCGCAGATGGTTACGACATTGAAGTCGGCAAAGCTCAACATCCCAGTGAACACATTATAGAACCTAATTAAATCTTTTTACTTTCTATCTCTCAGCAGTCCACTCTGCGGCTGGCTTTTGACTGGTGGTCAAAATGATGTGACTGGCCTTTGTATTTTCAGATACCAAAGAATCACATATGGTCATAAATTATCTAAAAAGCATAAAATTTAAAAAAAAGTTGGTCAAAATTAAATAATATTTTAAAAAGATATCTTATGAAATTACAATTAGGAAATTTAAATAAATTCAAAGAGGGAAATTCCATCAAAAGAGCTAAGGAAGAAATGTTTGTAGCAATCAACTTTGTTTTTTAAATCTGAAAAAAATTAATTCGCCTTTAAAAATTAAAATTTCAAAAATTAAATTTAAAATGAGTCGAAAATTTTAGGACTATGCAATAAATTAATTTCGACCTAAGACAACAAACAGTCAATAAATTAATTTTTACTTTAGAAAATCTAAAATAACTATATTTTTTCTTAGTAAATACAGTTTATTTTAGCCATTTGTTTCGCTTTTGTGTGTGTTTTAAGTAGTATCTGTAACTGTACTACTGGTTATCCAAAAGAGCAACACCAATAAAGACAAAAGATATCACACCAGACTTTGTCATATAACACTTGATACAAAAATCAATTGTTTTAAAAGAAAACCTCTAGAGATTTGAGAATGATGCGAAAATGAGTAATTGTTGTTACACCAGCATATTTGCCTGTACCTAACCCAATCAAAATCAGTAGTTAGTGTAGCTGCAATTGTAGACTATATGTACTGACATACGCCTCATCGTAGGAAAGAAGAGGCTTTGGAAGTATCTATCTCATTGGATAAAAGAAATATTCCTCCCAAAAAAGAAAATTATGTATTATTTAACAATTGCTTAAACTTTAGTATTAGTTCGTTGATTCAAATTGAGGGAGAAAAAAAATATATATTAGGTGTGAATAAACAGAGGAAGAAAATTAAAGCCACATGCACTGGAGTAAGTTCTGTAATAAATGGTCAATTAATTTTAGAAACGAGTCTTAACACTTATGCTTTATGTATTATTGTATTCCATTAAACCATATCTTGACAAAATAAAAATGGATTTACAAGTTTACAAAAACACACTTCATTCCTTATATGTAAGGTTTTTAGCTGTAACACATTTAGTTGACTGCTTTACAATAGCACTCTTTATCTTTTCTTACCACTGCTCTCTTCCAGATCAAAAGATAACACTTCCTTCCAAACATTGTGGTTATGGGAAATCCAAGAACCGGTTTCCGAGGTACTTCAATTTTCTGTGTTCAATGCCTCAAGAAAAATTCTCCCCCAGAAAAAAAAATATTGTTAATATGATCACCAGCTTGGTTTGAAATGGCTGTAGTGACATATAAGTTTTTTAGCTGTAGCACACTGTATTCTGAGATCATGTCAAAGGATGGTAAAAATTTCTTTTCTAAATCGGTGCAAGAGATTATATATCCATACGATGAAAATTACATGATGAATCAATGAAAACTGACACTTTAAAATTATGCCCTAAGCACAATAAGCATTAAATTGTGAAATCTTGTAAAAGAAAATAGACTCACATCTCAAGTACAGTTTAATTATTTATAGGTTGTATAATGTTAAGTACTTTTAAGGTGTTTCTCTCATTCTGTTTCCTTCGTAAACTTGTGCTGTCATCATTGTAAACTTTTAAATATTATTTCACATTTGAAGAATAAACTGATACAGCTTGGTGGTTGTTCAGCTGAGACATAAAATATTCATTAAGTTCTAGTCCTTTCCCTGAATCTATTGGGTTTAAGAATGATTCAAGATCTTCAAAAGATAAATGGGAAGAGTATGGTCTCACAAAATCATAATTCTTAGTATGTATAACATTTCAATATATGTTACAGCCAAAAATATTCATTCACAATATACTATATAGGAAATTAAATTTTTTAAAATTTTAAACACATTAGGAATTATACAAATTTTAGCTTGAATGTCTAATCAAAATGACTTTATAATAATTATGTAGGAGTTTCAGATGTAACACGTTTAATTGACTGCCCTCCTTCAGCCCTCTTTTTCTTTTCTTACCTCTGCTGTTCTTCTCAGCATGAGAGATAATAAATTCCTTCTAGAATCTAAGAACCAGTTGCCGAAGTAGTGAGGTAAGTCCCATTTTCTGTGTGCGATAGCACAGTATTTTTAGGGTATAGCACTCCCTGTGGAAGCTTTAGGGGCAGCTATAGTCAACTTTGTCACCATTCTATGAGACCAAAGTTGGTCTGGTGTAGGAGCAGGTGGGATATTTCGGGCTTGTTGTATAAGTATGGAAGACACATTTTTGACTGGCAATAAATTAGGAAAGAGAACAAGTTGGCCAAGGAAGCAATTCAATCTGATGGGTAAAAAACTCTTGAGCATTGCTTTCCACATATGATCGTGGATTATCTTAAAATACGGATGATATCAAGTGCTAAAAGTAAAAGATATTCAAGAACTCCAACATCTCAGAAATGTTGCACTGGCTGTTTAAAGTACCGACAATGTGTACAAATTAATTGAAAACATTTTCTTTGCTGAAATTTCTAGTTAAAATATTTTTCACTGATTCCCTCTTACATATTAGTATCTAAAATGATTATCTTTACATATTATGATAGCGATGTGTTTTTAATTTAAAAATATTTGCATATTTACTAATACACTTGAAATTCAAATATAAATTTTAATTAATTTATATTTTAATTTCATTTTTTAACAATTCAGTGGAATATGTGTTTTTTTTTTATCAATTTCTGAGCAATTAGCTGTTTCATTGGGAGTGTGATTTTATTAATATTAATAATGGAGTTGTTTAAAAAAAAGTAACAAATTCAATAATAAATTCCAAACAAATTTTTTAGTTCTACTAGATAAAAACTCAGATTAACATAAGCTATATGTTCTTGTTTAAAATGTATTTAGTTAAAAACATTTTGTTATTAATTTTTAAAGTAATATTTACACGTCATTTAATATCGAATGGAATTTGATTAAAAACAAATGATATTTTTGAAATTTTTCCTCTTTGCTTTTATTTGCTTCAATAAAATTAATACAGTCTTGTACCACATTTTATTGTTAGGAATCTTATAGTATAAAAATGACATCAATAAAAATTTATATTTAAACTAGAAACTTTCAAGTACTAAAAAATTTACTATGAGCATAGTTTGATTTTGAACAGTCATAACAGCTCGTAAATCCTGAGAGATGGAAAAGATAACATTTTTAAGACATATGCCATAATATATTTAGATTAGAAAAAGGATTTTTACTAGTAAAATTTGTATTAAACATATCGCTTTCGTAAATTTAAGAAAAGTTTCATATTTCCTTAATTTAATTTACGTTTCGGTGTTTGGCTTATAGTCAGTATTTCAAGCATCTTTTAAAAATAAAAGATTCATCTGTTTTACCACTTTAGAATAATAAAAAATAATTTGCAATATATTTCTCTTTTTTTTGCAAGATTTTGAATATTCAGTAGTTTGCACCTGAGATATGCATTGGTTTATTGATTTAACAGAACATCTAAATTAAAATATATCTTCCCAAATTTCAGTGTAAGGTAATTAAAAAGATGTAATTACTAATCAAATTAAAACTTTATTTTTTATATAAAAAGTACTTAATTTTATTTCTAATGGATGAAATGCATAAATACATATGAGAATATCCTAATGATATTTTATTTTTGAAGTATCAATAAATAGCAGAATAAATTAAAATGATTTCAATGATAAATTATTTCTATGCGTATTACACATGTATTCCACTATGACAAACAACAAGAAACCAGAAAAAATCCTTCATCTTTAAGATGTATAGTAAGGATTAACTTTATTTTAAAGTTATGATATATTTGATCACTTCTTTTAAAAAAATTATTAATATGATATTAAATTGTTTGGTGGTTTTTCACTTGCCATTTGTTTCATATCTAACAGTCCAAGAAGAAATTAATTAACTGATAAAATATATATCACAATTAGAAAAGTTTTAGATTAATAAACTTTCTAAGTCATTATAGGCTTACGAAACACAAGATTAACGAAAGTCTCATTCAATTACTTATTAAAATTGTTTCAAGAAAATTTGTTAAAATTCTGTGTAATATTTTAAGACATTTTAACACTGTATAACCACGTGTCTATGCAAAGACAAATTGCATTAGCTGCTGAGATAAGATTGAAACAACTTAGAACATTAATTTTACGTGTTCTTTGTCTTTTTATAAGCAAAAATTACTAATTTTAAAATAAAGTTTTACAGTTTTAGCACTGATTTATAAGACACTTTACATAACTTATTTTTCCAACCATTATTTTTCAGGCGCTGAATCCCTTATAAACGAAATCATTGTTTGAAATGTTTTTAATTTTTAACTGAACTATTTAATAATTATTTTTCCTGAAAGAAATTACGTTATTTAAAGGTTTAAAAAATAATATAATGTACCATATTTTTGTACAATTTTGTGTAAGCTGTAATAAATATGCCAATTATTGCTTGCATTTATTCATTTTAATATATTAACGGTTTTATGCTTACCACAATTAATTAACAATTAAAAGTTTAAATTTCAAAACTCGCTTAACTTTGATACAAAAATAGCTTTTTATTTTTTCATATATTTTCTACAAAACATGAAGCTTATTTAACTTAAGAAATAAAATATTAAACATTTTATTTGTACATATTATATATTACATCGAATGATATGTTTTAGTTTTAGGCAAAGTATAATTGGTATTTTTTAAAAGCTGAAATTATAGCGAATGTTTTCCAGCTTTCCAAAAATTTGTAGCATAACATTTATTTGAATAAATTTAAGTTTTAAAAGGGGTATCTATGCTCATAAGTTGTAAATACGAGTCATGCGCACTAAAAATAAATTTTATTATAGTATTTACAAATAAATATTGCAAGAATAAATTTTAGGTTCAAATTCCAAAATTTACTTTAGGGTTAATGGAAAATAATTTTTAGAATAGATTACTTCTTACACAAAATATTCTCTTAATTTAAGAATCCGTTTGGATTTAGTTTCTTAATATTATGTTAAATTAAAATATGGCATGGAATAATTAAACTTAACAGGGAAACATTGAATCTATAAAATAATCTGCTAAAATACTTTTGATGAAACTATTATATAATTTAATGTTCCCTACTTTTTAATACTGTAAAACAAAATAAATTAATATTAAAAAAATTATATTTTTAGAGAAGAACCTACCAAATTACAGAAATTATTGATTGATTGATATTTTCACACGTACATCATTGCTGGAAATTCTAAGCATAACTATCAATTGAAACATTTCTTAAGAAAACAATAGAAAGTATTTTATTTTATGACACTGTACTTATTTTGAAGTAAATTTATTGGTTTGCAAATGGAAAAGTATTAGAATTTTATTTTTCAAAATAAGTAAAACATAGACTTTAGTTAAATATATATATTAAACAGCTTTAATTAGTAATCTCCTTTTCTTAAGCTATTATACTTAATTACTAATTACTTTTATTTCAATTAAATTTGTAAATAAAATTTAAAATTTTATGCCAATTTATATGAAACAATTTTTATATATTTGATTCAAATACACAAAATAGGAAAAGAACCTAAAGAGTGTAAATTTAAAGTTCAGTGACAATGATGAATTCAAAGAATAAATGATTATTACTTTAAATTTACAATTAATATATATTGATTACTATATATGATAATAAAATAAATTAATGCAAAATAATATATTGACTTGATTACGTTGTACTTACACAAAAGAAATAAAAATAATAAACATTTCATCAAGACGTAAGTTATAATTTTTTAGAGAACTTGGTTCATGATATGAAGATTCGTGTTTCCTGTGAGTACCCAGAATCAATATTAGGTTACCAAAGAGAGAAATACTGAAATTTCTATAGAGAAGTTACATTGAAGAGAAAAATTTAAAGTGGCAGTAAAAATAGTGCATGTCTTCAAATTTTACTATGGTTTCCCCATAGAGAATTAATTTGACTCATTTCAAATTTAGAAGAATATGATACTTCATGTAAAGGATTCATGTAGATGACGATAGGTTATTACTTGCTTCATTCCTTTTCAATGCTATTCCAAGCCAAGCATAGTGTCTTTGTATACCTAGATATTTGGAAATGACAGATATTTTGAAGCATCCTGATAAAAATAGAAAATAGAAATTTTGAAACTAATTCAATTTTGTCTTAATAAAACAAAATTTGGTGGAACTTTATAAGCTTTTATACTTGCACTGAATGTACAATTCCTTCTTCAAATTTGTACAAATTACTAAGATTCTTTTATTTCAAAACATATTTTTAATGTCTTTTGTGATCAACTATTTTGAAGTCTTTTATCATGTCTCTGTAAATTATTTCCCAATATTTTTAACAAAATAATCTAGGTATTTACGTTAACAAAAAACATTAGTATTCAATGCTGTTGGTTGCGATTTATTAACTACCACGATAAATACGCGGAATATGCTGAAAATGAAAAAAATAAATAGTAAAAATGCAAAAGAATTTACTAATAAGTATTGTTTTTCATTAACAATTTTATTCATATATTTTATTTAAAAATTGCTTTAAAATAACGAATT
>JAPDSC010106172.1:84516-101643 GCA_026290005.1 Latrodectus geometricus | reverse complement strand
GGTAGATTTAATAATTTTTAAGAGTAAAATCTTTCACTTCTATCATATTAAATACTTTAAAAGCAAATCAAGCAGTTACTATATATATATATATATATATATATATATATATATATATATAATGTTTTTATCATTAAATCATTACTTTAAATGATCCTTTGAAAAGGATATTTTATATTTAAAAGATGTAATCTGATTTTTTTCCAAGTGTGTGTGATCGCTTTTAAATTATTAACTTTTCGTTTAAGTAATATTAAGTGATACTCCCTATTCGTCTATTTTTTTGTGCAATTTGTTCTCTATCACACAGACTACTTTTCATGTTAATGAAAAATGTTTATTTGTGAAAGATAAATGCAACAATTTATAAAATACTCCAAGTTTTAATTCATTGAATCCAATAAATATTTAAGTGAGCAAAAGAGTACATAAAATCAGATTAAAGAAGCATATGAAAGTAAGATATAAAATAATATAGGAAAACAATATAGATATATTAATACCAGCAGGTTGAGTTTTATTGAGAAATGATATTCAAACGAGTGAGTCAGAAAAGGAAAAAAGAATGAAAAATTCAGTTTTAATGCAAAAAAGAAAAAGAGCTGAATTTGCAATACGTAACTAGGAGAAGAGCCTCCTACTATCGGAAAGAAGAAACTATTGGTAATCAATTCTATTTGACGGGATTTAATTGGAAATAATCCCAATAAAGACGAAAAACTCTCATACTCATAAGGTAATTAGAATACATGATATATGTAAAGTTTTTCGTAGTGTTCTACTTATTCTTTTGAAAAAAGTTTTGATATTTTACTCCCTAGCTACATTCAAGAAGGAAGCCTCATAATGAGCAAAATATATAAAAGAAAATGTTTTCAATTGTGCTATATTATTATCATCATAAATTACACGATGATGCGTATAAAACAATGTAATTTCCTAATTAAAAATAAATATTTGTTATACTTTGATAATATCAGAGTGTAAAATATGAAACTTATGTATTTTTAGAGCATATTAAATTATTTTATTCTAACATTTCATAATTTTGGTAATATCCTAAAATAATGTAAAGTTTTTTCTATAGCATGTGTATTCTTTCTAAAACTTCTTATAAATTCTGTTTATCCTCTACATTTTTTTTACGGTTTGAAATTGTCTACTACCATTTTCATTGGTCTCTTTGGTCTTTCACACCAATTAAGGCACGCTACGACTTTATCTGTATAATTTATTAAATTAAAGGAAGCATTATCTCTAACATTTCTCTTTTATAATACAGAAAAAATAACTATTTTCCCCTTTTATTTATATTACGTAATGTTGTCTTTTCATAAAAATTTTACATGAATATTTTGTTTTATATAATTTATTAAATCCTGAAAATTTAAATAGTTGAGCTTAATGTAGCTTCTTTATAGTCTTAATATTTTCTATGAAATAAATTTTAAAGCATTTCACTTCGAGAGTAATGATGAGAAGCTTGTGAGATACAATACTTGTAGAATCCTAATTAATTATTAACCTTTTTCTACAATTCCCTTTTTTTGTGTTTTACATTTTGTGTTCAATTTGTATTTGTTGTTCTCGTGTCGATGAATTCAGCAAAAGAGGAAAAGTAAAAAATCACTAGACCCCAAGGAAAGTGGCAACAACTAATTTGTATTTTATACCTCATTATACTTTTAATTCTTCTCTATAATATCAGTAGATATTTCATCTCATAATTATAATAAAAAAAAGGAATATAACTTTCATTTCAATTGTACAACTTTCAGTTACATAATGTGCAGTATATGCTACAAAATATTTTTTTTTAAATTCACCAAACAAAATATTTTACTAAGCTTAACCAAATTCATTTTAATTAATTAACTAATTATATTCTCTTTTCATAGATTATAAGCATTTTCAGTTGAAGAGGTAGTGTAAGATAACACGATTTTTTAGAGATGGTTGGCTGTACAAACGTAGCAGATGGAGACTAGAAAAATTCTCAAGCAACTATGATTCCCGTTCATACAAACAGCCAATGTGCTTCATTTTTTCTTCATCGTACAACAGAGACGGGTATCGATACATGTACTTTCTACTATGAAGAAAATAACCGAGGTCATATCACCGAAAAAAAGTGAATTTACAATTTAAATGAATTAATTTAATAACACAATTATATAGAACAAATAATAGAAAAATAATATTGCGCTGAATGTGTGGTAAATATAGTTATGAGCATGAACTTAACTATGACTAAAAGTGCTTTGAGAGGGATAATAAAATCTGATTAATACCCAATGACTCTTTACTCTGTTAATGTAATGATAAGAAAGATTAATCATTTATTCCATTAGCATTGTGAGCAGTTCTAATTTAAGAGTTATCACATCATATTCGTGTGTGCTGCATACACAGAGTTTATCGATATCTTCATGAATAAGAATATTGAAAGAAAGTAAATGTTAACTGTCCAGCCTTCCTTCTTTCTTGTCCAGCTTAAGAACCAGGTCCTCATAGGAGGTCAATAGGATCTTTAAATGTCAGTGCTCGTTCTCTGGCTATCAATACAATAGAGGACAAATGAATCAGGATAAAAGTGTTATATCATCTTGTTTACCTAAATATTAATAAATTTATGAAATTTGCTTGTTAAAAGGCGCTCTTTAATAATGAAACGTTATTTATAAGGATCTTGACAACCCCATTCTGACAGCATCTGAAAATACATTATAATTGAGTTTGTATGGAATTGTGTTTCCTTAGGTTAAACTGTAGTTAAACCTTAGGTTATCTGTAAATGAAATTTCATATAGAGGAATTCAATTTTAAGAGATGTATATTTTTCTCTGGATACAATTCAAGGTATCTGCCTAGTCATGTGCAACTATTCTGTAAGGCAGTGATGAACCTTATGCAATTGTGTTTTCATAATATGTCATCTAGGTCTTACTGTTTTCAAATATTCCAACTTTTATTTTCAAAACTTTCACCAACAGCTGTTATAATGTCTATAGATAATATATTTGTGATAGATTGGATAAGAAAATTTTCTTAGGAAATTTCAAACTCATTCACTTTTTTACAATTCAATGAAAAATCTATTGCGGAGTTACGCTAATTTTATTGATTGACTACGCATTCCATTGAGTATATACTTAAATTGCCTCCAAGAGCCTTCTTATTAAAAAGTATGTAATTCGTTTTATTATATATTAGAAAAACATATTACCTAATATTTTGTTCAACAATACACAATACATATTTCTCAGATATTTCTTCGATATTTTTGCTGTATAGTATATATCAAAACTTCTAATTAATTTTATACATACCCAAAATATATCTTAAAATTTTTTTCAAATTTTCATGGAATTATTTTGTTATTAAAAAAAGTGTTTAATTTTTGTATGACAAATTTATTTGCTAACAAGTTAATAAATGTGTTACTTATAAAAATGAAATTCTTTTTTAAACTACAATATTTTAGTCATTCCATATTTATATGTTCATTTTAAATATATATTTCAATGAAGAAATATTACATCAAAACTTTTTTTTTATAATTTTAGATACATTGGAAACACCACTTATAATTATAAATTATATTATCTAAATTTTGCTCCTTATATTTGATTTCAATATTTTTTCTTTTGTCTGATTCCCGGTAATAAAGTTTCTGATAACAAATTACCCGCACTATAAATATTAAATTAAAAATTTTGCTATACTTACCATGTAAGAATATTTTCAATAATGATGTTTTCTTTGTTACATAAAATCTCTCTCTCATCAGAATATGAATTTAACTTCTATGATAATGCTATTAATATTTCTTCAAAATTTAATTTTCTTATATAATATGAAATATATTGAGTAAATATTTTTCTGTATATTTTTTAAAGTAAATATTTTTTCTAAAAAAATAATTATATTCTGTTTTGATTAATCATTTTTTTACAATTTTTAAAACATTCCCCAAAATACTATTGAGGATGTTTTTCTTATTAATTTTTGTGGGCATAAGATAAATCAAGATAAAAAAAATATATATATAAAATTATAGGAATGCAACCCATGTGTTGTTAAAACATTTTTCATAGGTTATACTCGATATGAAATCAAAGTTTTCAAAGCAAGGAACTGTTCTCTTTTTTTATTTTGATCAATAAATAGAACTATCACATTATTATTAATAGATTATACAAAAAATATCTCAAGAAACATTATTTATGTGTACGAGTTACCTTTCAAGAAATTAATTTGTTGATCATCATTTAGAATTATAATTAATTTAAGGAGTCCTTTGTTCACATTGGTAAGACATATTTAATTTGGTATGAGACATACCAAATGAAAAATAAAACATTATGTTATATTATTATAAATACTATAACTGGCTTCTTCCAATGACAATTTTCAATTCTTGCAATGAGCGTTGTTTATTGTATTACACTTTTGAGTTCACGAACCATAATAATTTAAATCTGTGGTGCAATGCAACTCGAAATCATTGTGTCATAAAACTATTTTGCACAAATATATTGCATATCAAGTATTATGCTGGACCGGTGATCTTTTGCAATAATTTACATAGTAGATATGTATTGTTGGTAGAAATAAAAAAAAAATACTCCTTAAAATATATTGTTTTGTCACAATACTATATTGCACAGATTAGTGGCAGAAACTGAATTATACTTTTTCTATAGTTTTTGTTTTAAATTTACTTAGAAATAAATGATGAAGTCATATAAGAGATGAGCACCTTTGACTGATATAAGGGTGTTTTAACAAATGTATATGTGTCAACTTGTTACGAGTGTGAAATATGACAAAACTAAGCGGGAAGATCGGATTTCTGTCTGCCTTTGAATTATGATAATGATGGAGTTGTTTTATACGATTAAAACATCATTTCGCAAAATGTTTTGAGGGATAGATATAAATTTTTGGTTCCTTGTATGTTTCAATTTTTGTAGAAAACAACAGTCTTCTCTAAACAATTCCAAAGATCCTTAGAAGTTTTATCCTTAGTTCGGTGATTACAACATATCGTATACTATGTAGTCAGCTTCCTTTTCTGTCGAAGCAATCCTTTTTTAATATATTGCTTTTAAATGAATTACAGCCTTACATCATGAAAATTGGGGAAAAGCAAATTATTTGTCTTTTTAAATATTCAATATCATTTAATAATAATAAAAATAAAAAAAGAGCTTTCTTTAATGCCATTTTCTGTTGAACTTGACGAAATTGCGTATATTTTTATATAAAGTATCATCCTAAATACTTTAGAGATGAATAAATCAATAACACAAAAATTTAAAGTAAAATCACTCAAACAATGATTTGAAATTATTAGTGTGAAGTCGTTACAAAAGTAAGTAAATAGATGTGTAAGCACTTTAATATAAATATTGATATGATTTAAAGGACTAAATCCTTGTACCTGATGTGGGTGTCAAGTAATCTAAAGCTGTATATTAGTATTCCAAATAAATTCATAGAATCATCAGATATTCTATCACATAGAAAATCCTACTGTAATGAGAATTTTACTGGGATTTTAAATAACACGCAGAATAGATAGAAATATCTAGGATTTTATTAATTTAACGAATCAATGACGATAATATTTGGTCGTAGTGACGTGGCCCATGTAAAAAGCAACCATCTTTCTTTTGAGTTAACTCCAACATTATTTTTCTAATAGTTATTGTGCAAAATTCATTTTTCAATATATCTATCTACTCATCTACATATCTAGATAAAAATCTAGATATGTAAATGAAATGAGTAAATTTATTGAGAATAGGTTTTAGAATTTTTACATGAATAAATATTTGTATGCGGTTAAAATAAGTTAAGAATAAATCATCAAAATATGAGGTTGTAATATAGATTTCATATTTAGTTGAACTTGAAATTTTTACATAAAAGCATAAAATGTTTTCATTGATCTGTAATTAATATAGAACATTATATATGTTCGAAAAATTATCTTTATTAAATAATATTTCCATTTATAAATTTCATTAATTCAATTACTGTTTGATAACTAAAAGCTTTACTTAAGAAAAGCTTATAACTCTTTAACATGAGATACTAAATATCTTTTAAAAATTTGTTTTATCGTAAATCCCAACTTCTGAGCAATAAACAGACATTTCAAAATTTAAATCTTATATTCGAATTTCTTCTTGGGGGAAAAAAGTTCCATTATTTTCTTAAATACTTTATATTCTCATTTTATTTTTTGTTGTTTTGTTTGTGTACTTTTTATTCTTTTTCCGTTTTTAATCGATAAAAATCGTTTTTCAATCACTATAGTTTACATCTGAACAATTTTGATACTGATATTTTTCCTCAACATTTAAAAATTGACTTCAAAGTAATGTAGGTTACAATAATTTTAAATTTTTGAGTTAAAATTCACTACAGAGTTTAAAATTAACTTTAAAGTGAATTGACTTTAAGCAGAACACAGATTCAGACGTAACATAAGAGATAACATGATACAAATATAGTAAGAATTATAAAAAGCAGTATGTGCTTTTTTAAAATTATTCTCTTTGTTTGGTTTAATATTAAAATTATACCTTTTTATTAACACTCGAAATCCTTTAGAGAATGAATGGATTTTTATCCCGATATTTGGAAATTTTCAAATCGAAGAATATTTTCTGCTTTAAATAGTTATCATAAAATTTATTTTTTAAGATAGTCTTCAGAATTTTATTTTAGAAGCCTTGGTAAGAGGATGAAATTTTTTTAATATTTTCTATTAACATCATACTAATTTCTCAATATTTTTAGTAAGTAAAACATTTAATTTGCTAATAGTACTAATATATCATATTGTAGAATACTCAATTTCTAAGTATGAAGAATACCTTTGAATGTCAAGAAACATATGAGAGTTATATGTTTAGCATTCAATTAAAATTTAAATTTTTCAAAATTAGTACAGTTTTATTTAAGTCATGAGATATATATGATAAATAGACAAATAGGCAATTTGTGTTTTAATGTGTTGATACTGAACGTGTGTATACGTGTTTATATAACATAAAAATTACAATTATATTTTATGTAAGCATATGTAAACACTATCAGATGAGTATAGTAAATATATGGAGGAATCAAAATAAAATCAGATTTTATTGGTTTCACAAGAATTTTTTATATTTTAATTTCAAATGTTCTGTTTTTACTAACAAGATGATTTACTCAATAAATCCCAAAAAAATCATGCGAAATTACTTTTTTTAGATCTAAAATAAAGTAACCACACATGTTTAATAAATATATTTTTAGAAAACTCTTAAAATAATTCCTTAAATGAAAAGCATTTATTTGAAAATTTACCTTTTGCTTAAAAGCATTACTTATTTGAAAATATAATTAATGTTACATTTTACGAAGAATATAATTAAAATTACCTTCGTCATAAAATTTAGAGCATCTTTTGACATTGCAATTTCTCCTATATTCTCTACTTGCTTAAAAATTTATTACTAACTAAGCAGAGTAAGAAAGTCAAGAATTTTTTTGAGAACAGAAGCAAATAAAAAATTTATATTATATTATCTCATTTCATATTATGCTGACTAATTTCTCCCGTTTAAATACACCAAATACAGACTACTTCTCCTTAATTGGTTACAGATACACCTAGATTTGAACACAACTCTAAACTTATACACCGTTACCACTAGAGGAACATGAAAATTAATATAATTTGACCCTATCAGTCTTCTACCGAGTCATGAATCAAGCTACCTGACTCACATACTGGAAAATGAAATCTTCCTTCATCAGTTCATGATGACTCTTTAAAACAAAGATAAGCACTGTAAATTTTGTTATTTTAATTCTAAAATTACCAAAATTGTATTGATTCGTCTGTAATTAATTGCATTTCCTTTTCTATATTTTACATATAACGAAAAATAAAGACAAATTCACTTTAAATCAATTTAGTTAGTTCAATTCCTGTTTTTAGAAAGCATTTTTTCTTAACCTTCAATTTGTCTCATGCTTCTTTCAGACATGTTTAATCACGTTATTCTTACAAGGTTTCATTAGTAATTTTGAAAGGAAAATGAAATTTATTCAAGTCTTATTCATTAACTGTTACCTACTTAAGATACTTCGAAGTTATAAATTATATTCCCCAAATTTATCCAAAAATAGTAGCGCAGTCCCTTCAACCAAAATTAAGAAAATTTAGTGAAAAGAGATATATGGAAAACTTAGTTTCATATCAGCAGAGTTTAATGCAATATTGGATTTTCAATAAAAATATTGATTCTTCTTCTAAAAACAAGATTTTTTTAAAAAGTATGTGAATTCTGACAGAGTGTGGTAACGGAACACAAATAGAAAAATTTTGCCGCATGTAGTACAAATATACTTTATATACTCCCAGTGTTTATAATTTTGACATGGCTTGCATAATTTATTTTTCTAGACCGGGTTTTGTGTCTCAAAAAAGATATTTCATGATTTCTGCTATTGTAAGGTGAAATACTAAAGGTAAATGCTTCTTCTCACTGCTCTCCATATCATTTTATCCATCACAAGATACTTCCACTGTTGACGCAAGATGTTATGTTTTTTATGCTCTAACCATTACCTAATTATATAATTTGATCATTTATACTAAGAATATTGAATAGGGCAAAAAAATATAATGGATTACGGGAAATATTTTTAGCTACATTATAAATTATGGTACGTAATTTATCATCGAAATCCATCGCTCCCTTTGTTTCCCTTTAGAATATCTGGATCTCAGTTTTTATCAAAAACACTATCTAAATGCAGTATTAAGAATGAGAGAAAGATATGAAAACAATTTTTTTTTATATTTTTGCTGGAGTATAAAAAAAGAATATTTCATTTCTTCCTTAAACTAAAGATAACTATAGTGTCCTTTATTTTCGCAACTTTCTTTTATTTCAGTGTACTCTTCATACAAGACCAATGCAATGTTAATCCATTCTACCATAGAGTAGATAATTGACAATGATTCACAATAAGAACTGATCGTCATTCAAACCAAGAGTTCAAAAGGAATCCTGGTTTTCGACCTATTTAATAATGAACATTTGTTTCAACGATACAAATTAAGAATCCTTCGATTTTCTTTTAATAGGGTATGTATTACAAGTTAAGAATTAACATCGCTTTGCTGAATTTTCAAATCTTGATCTCGCATTTTCATACCATTCCCACTATTGGGATATCTATCTGATACCTCGAAAATCCTCTTGATCAGTAGAATCATTATCAAACAATATTCTACTTATATCCTTCACGCCATAAACATTCTTAAAATCAAAGATTCTCTTTTTCAAATCCATTCTAAAAAAAAATCAGAGGGATAAGACTTACTTGGTGATGTAAAAATTTCTTCCTTTACTATTCAATGGAATCTAAAACAGGAATCTCAAGGACTGCTTGAAGTAAGATAAGGAAACCACCGATTAAAAGCAAATTTTTATAAAAATATTGAGTTCATTAATCTTACATCAGGGTTACACTTGTAGGTAGAATGGAGCCGCCCCATTATGTACAAAATTCAAGACAATATCAATTAGAAAATAAGAGAATTAATTATTAAGTAAGCAGGAATTAAGAGAACAAATAACATGAAATCGTTCTATTGAAAATTCTGCTGTTGGAGGAGGGGAAAGTATAACTATAGTTAGGGAGAAACTTATATAATAACCTGTGAGAGAAACGTGTATAACTAATGTAAAGTCAAAAATACTTTTAATTTTGGCATTTTCTTGTAGGTAAAATGAAACTTCTAATTAAACTTTTCTTATTATTCTCTAACATTGATTATTTATAATTAGGAGTGCAGATTGGTATTTTATTCAGATTTTCAAATATATTGTTTATCAAAAATCTTTAACAAAAATGTACTTTATGTAAAATATTGTTTATATAATTGCATTTTAAATGATGTATCATTTCAATACCTAGAGCATTTTACTACAAGTGTATAATTTACTATATCTAGCAGCATGAGTGGAAAAAAATTACAAACTGACTTGTATTTCCTTTTACAATGAAATTTATTACTTTGCAAAACTATCATTTGAAATTTGCATTATTTAATCCAAAATGCTAATAAATATGTTTAGTTATTTTAATTTATTAATTGATAACAAGTATACAAAGTACTTATGTATATATTTGTGTATATTGTATATTATATATATATATATATATATATATATTCTTACAGAATAGTTAATAATAGGGTTTAAAGTTTGCACTTATTATTATCCTTTCTTTCACAAATTAAAATACACATTAAACTATGAGAAATTTATATTCATTTAATTTAAAATTAAATTATTAATATTGTTTATTTAATAGTGAAGTAAAATAAATGTTATGAAAGTATTTTTCTACATAACGTATACATTTATAATTTTTATAAATTTTATTTTAAGTAAATATATTATTTTATTTTTAAATAATATTTGTATTGATATAAACTATGCTCAATTCCAAACGGCTCTATGAACTATATGTACACTGAGTTGATTTCTTTTAATCAACATGTAATAGAAAGCAAAATTTCCATTTAATTGTAAAATTAAGAAACAATATAAGTTAAGAATAATATTTCTTTAAAATATAACTACATAATAATGTTTTTGATTAAACTTTTCTGTCATTAATAATTTGAATAAAAAAACATATTTTATAGCTTACTAAAAATTTCAATCACTTTAAATTCAAATCAATGTTACCTTACGTTTAATGTTATACATTCAAATAGCTTCGTTAAATGAAAGCGTTGTTGACTCGCGCTTAAAAGCTTACGCATGAGTTTTCACTTTACACGAAAATGTAGATTTACAAACTGAAAGTAAGCGAAAAAATGCTTAATACTTAGAATGCTTACATTTTAGAAAGGACAATAACACTCGAGTAAAAGTGACTAGAAATTACATTTGAATACAAAATCTTTCTCTTGGTTTTGTCGAAAACATATTTCCTTTTCACTACGAATTAAACTTTATATGTAAATGACTTTGTTATTTACCGAAGCTATATATATATAGGCAAGGCTTTCTAGAAAGAATCTTCTTGGAATTTAAAGTTTATAGATATTGAGAGTATGATTGTTGTGTGGCTTTAAAACTATCTGCTTTAAGAATGAAATAAAATGTCTTGATCACAAAGTGCATTTTATAATTCGGAAAATGAAATTTCTGCTCTTAATTAGGAGTACCTAATAGGTTAGGAAGAATGAATTTTTAAAATTTTCATTTCAATATTTAAATGAGATTTCATTATAAATATTTTCTTTTCAGCATCATTTTCTTATTTTTCATGTTGTTCTAATTGCTTTAATTTTTTGTTTTCTTGATTTGTTGATTATTTTAAAATAATGAAATAAAAAGTAACTTAGTTTAAAGCCATGCAAATAAAAGGAAAGAATTTATTTAATAAGAAGAGTGAATTAAAAATTTTTCCGGAATTGAGACTAATATTTATATTTAAAAATTATAGATATTTTTAATGCACAGAATACTAAGAATTTAATAATAACCATTTATAAGTACTCATTATAAGTGGAAGTTATTAAAAATTTAGCAATTACTTTCTAATTGGTTGAATTTTATGTTTCAAAAAGTGATTAAAACTATTATGTTTATTAAATTTTAAAATGTAAAATGTGAAAAAACTTATGGTTGACAAAGAAACTCTAAAATGAAAAGAGTTTTTAAATGAAACCGTACGTTCATTCATTTTCACAATTATTAGAAATATATATATATCTTGAAACAATAGCTAAAAGTTCTATAAAAAATGTAAATAATTAAAAAGGAAGAAACAAAAGAGAGCAATAAAAAAATCGAGATAGAATATGGTTGAATTTTAAAGATATTTCTTACGTTTATGATATTTTTATAGAATTTTAATATTGATCTAAAATCATTATTTAAATTTTCAGTTTATAGTAGTAATTCCTTTATCAGGTTTTAAAATTACATGTCCTTTTTAATATATTTTGTCTATTCTTAAATAAAATGGTAAAGGTACATATTGCTTACTACGTTTGAGAAGTTAAAGATGAATGCATGATGACTAGAGACAATCTACTGTTGCAGTAAACACTACTCAAACAAACTAAGTTTATTAGTGCATGCCTCTACAATACAAAGACTGATCAGTAGGCTACAGTCTCTTAATTCACAAATATAATATTTATCTTATCCAAAAGGGAAGTGGAAATCATAGCGCTGAACACAATGCACTGTTACTTTGATAGCAGACTACGTGGTTAGCCACAAATCCACTACAGACTACTCCACCAGTGTTGGGGTTGAAGGTAAATGGCATAAGGTTCAACATGAAGATTATATTGCTTCAGTCATGCACATTCATGAAGTGGAAATATTCGCAGCTATCATAGAAGAACTGTAGCATTTTAAAAGGCAAACATGGTTTTAAAATAAACAGGGCCTGATCCACAATCCTTCGATAATCCCTCGCATTTTTCCTGAGATTTCAACCAACAAATTTCTTGTAGCAATTATTGTTGTCAACTCCAACGCATAATAATAAATTTATTATGGTGCAAGTAACCTTTTATTGCTTGGTTATAACTTCCAGCTTCTGATGTTTCATTATACTACCATGTTGGAAGACGTTCTGTTGACTATCAGCTCTTCTTCAATGTTCTTTTGCTATTATTTATTGTGTTTCCATGGAATCACTTCCTTTTGTCTCTAAAAAAGCGAGAGTAGTTAAACCTTTTGCAACTGTTACAAATTTTATGCTATGTGTTTTGTACAACAGAAATGCAAGCCATTTTACATACATAACTCGAGAAAAATAAAGCATTTAAAATATGTAAGATTAAATTATTGGAAAAATATATTTAATTGTTAAAAAAGACAAGAAACACCTTTATTAGCGTTGAAAGTGTAATCATTTGCATGAAAATTATATGGTGAATTATTTTTAGGATATAATTTATTTGCTTTGTGTTAGACGAGTTTGCATTAAAAATTCATAAATATATTCATACAATTTTTAGTTACCAGTCTAAGTAAATAATAGAATATGTCACTTATATATAAATTGTTTCTTGTAATAATTTAATCTTACATATTTTAATATCTTTAATTATCTTAAATGCACTATTCCTCGAATTATACATACGCATAAAATATTCAACCTTTTCAATAGGTTTCAAGCTTTTAGCTAATAATTCAAAGAGCAAATATTTTTTATTCCCGATGTAAGAATACATTCAACTTGCTGTTTTATTTCACATTAAAGTTATTAAATTTTCCTTTGATTCATTTTATTTGATTGTAATGCGTTATTTGCATTATTTGCAAAAATATTCTGAATATAAATAATTTTTCATAATTTATCAACGAATTTGCCATTTCGAATGCCATTTCTTACTCTAAGTATTATGCATGATAGACCATTTCTATATGACCTCTAATTTATTTGAAATTACTCAAATATGCATTGCAGTTGTAGCTAAGCAATTTGTAGTTTTTTCAATTCAACATTGTGCACTTTATTAGTTTATTTGTATATTTCAAATACACACATTATAATTCATTATAAATATTAGGTTGGAGAAAAAGAAATCCATTATTTTTACGTGAACTTTATGTAACTTCTTTTGGATTCACTTTATAAAAAGGTTTAAAATAGCTTTCATGTAGATTTTTAGGTCTTGCGCGTTACGACTGCTGACATGCGGTTAACTTCTATCATTTTTGGTATTTTATAGACATTTTCTACGATGCTGTATCCACATGCGAGGTGCATCTCTAACATCAAAAATTCCCAAACGGAATGGACGAAACAAAAATTGTACGTAACTGGTTGTTACAGTCTTATATAGGACGATAAACACCTTTCACAATTTTAGCCACCCGGCTATCTTTTTCACCGTTACAAGAGAAAAACGAAAATGTATTGAATTTTCTGTTTGTTGTCTTCCATTTTTAAAACCTTGTACTCGTAACTGAATTAATCAAACAAAAAACCGCAAGAGAATATTTTAATGTTAAATATCACCTTTCCAACGAGTATAAATCTGAAATTATTTGATAGATACCTGACGAAATATCAATCACTACAGACGTCTACCGAAAATATAATGGATTACTTTTTCCCCAAACTAATATATAAATCTGAACATAAATTACTAGGAATTTTTTAACATTTTTCCAAATGATAAAATTAATAATAATAAAATATGATTCTTATTCCTTAAATTTTATTATTTCTTAAATAAATTACAATAACTTTTTAACAAGACTAACATTTAATGTTTTCATTTTTAATTAAATTATTTTTGTTATTCTTTTTCATATTACTACTACATTAATATGCATGACTTGACAATAAATTATTTTCTTTTACGAGATATTTTCAAATTTCAATGTTCTCAAGCTTAAAGGCAAGCAAACTTATAAAGAAAAAGTTGGTCATCCATGAAAAATATTTGAAAGCTTTAAGGCTATTCACTTGTCATTTGGAGGTAAGTGATTGTAGTCTATCTACATCTGAATAGGGAGAAAATATGACTGTTTAAATGTAAAGTATTGCTGAAAGTATTTTGTTTCTTGCTTTAATGGGAGTTTAAAATTTTAACAATAGAAAAATATTGTTAAGAATAAATCAGGTATCAAATGAGATGTGAGTTCACATTTATAGCAATATAAATTGCTTTCATTATGTTTTAAATATTTTTTCACTCTATTAAATTTTATTTTATGTAGAAGTGCATCATCAAAATTATTCTAGTGTAAAGATGCTTTTCTGTCTACCTTTTTTAGTGGAAAGTTAGAGATGTAATATTTTCCAAATAAATAAGTTACGAAAATCATCCTTCTAAAGTGTGATAATGATTTCATATTTTTTTAAAAAATGTAAGTTAACACTATAAAACTAATGCTTCTTTGTAACTTTTCCATTAGTGTTGAAACAAATATTCTTAAAATATTTTGGTTAAGAGCATTCAACGTACTGTAAAATAATGTAAGATGTTAAGCTATACCTTTGTATTAAAAATTGAAACCTATTCATTACGCTTGTACTTAATTTTTAAAGAAAGTTCTTGAAAATTATTCACTGATGCATTACAAAACGTAGCCATTTGGGCACACTTTTTAATCATTCATATTTTTAAGGTTCGTCTTGATAAATATCTTTCTAAATAGTTAACATTTTACAACTTAAAAAGTCCCCTTTTTTAATTTTGAATTGTAGATTAGCTATTCATAAATTTTAAGTTATGTTTAAAGGGAACAAAATTTATTGTTGTCTTAACTAAGCGCTTTAAATATATTTATTTTCTAAGCCTTTCAAATACATTAAACGAGTAAGACCACATCCATTTTTACATCAGCGTAAAAAAGTTATTAGAAAGAAATAGTATTTCATTTCTTAAATTAAAAAAAATCTTCTTAAATTTCTTTTTACTAAAAGAAATATTCTTAAATTTATTTTTACAAAAATTGAGTTTTATGGAAGAACAAAAAACTAAAATAGGTGATTGGTTTGCAGATGTACAAAATTGAACCGTGAAATTCAGGACACAATTGAAATGCTCTTCAATCACTTTATATCTAACATGTTACTATTAAATAATCATCAAATATTTTGGAGAAAGTTTTGAGGTGTATTAGTTAATACATTCTTGTAATACAACATATAACTGAAATGTATGGAGAGGTTTTGAAATCTTATTTTATACCTTTTATCTAGTTTTACACATTTATAAAATTAAACAAAATAACTTTTGGATTGACAAAAGTTATTGTGTAGTTCTATTTATGAAAGTTTAAAAATCAAATGTACATTCATCTTAATAATAAAATATAGTTTGCTGTAGTAATTTTCATAAAAAAAAGTTTGCTATTTTTAAAAATAATACAATCTATTTTTCTAACCCGATAGAGAATAAAGACTAAAATGGCTGTGTTTTCAATTGTGCATTTAAAGACATGATGGATATGTAATTAATTTTTAGAGTATGTTTAATATATGATTAATGCATAAAAATAAATTTTTTGGGATATAATGTTAAGAAATTTAAAAAATGTGATTTAAATTTATAAAACTGTGGTTTAATAAGAAATGTGAAAACAGTAATTGTTTTAGATTAAAGGAATGGTTTAGTATGCATCTTCTTACCGTTATATGTTTGAATGTTATTTTATTATTTGATAAAATACAAATTTAACAAAAATTATTTTTAAGAGTTCTCGAATGCAATCAACTGGTTAAATAAAATATTTCGAGTTTTTAGAGATGTTTTGAAAGTATTAATTTTTTACTCCTATGCAAAGATAAAATATTTCAAACCCATTTGCGCTCTCTTTACCACAAAAAAAAAAAAGCTTCTTTTGAGTCTATTGCTAACAATGCACATTTTATAAGTTAACATTATTAAAGCTATTTTTGTCTTATTTTTTTAAAAAAAGTAATAATTACGTTTTTTTTTGAAAAATTAATTAACATTGTAAAAAAAAGTAATTTTATAAAATAGTTAATTCTTTGCCAAATTATAAAATAAGTCAAGAATTTTACTTTTATATTTTGATGCTATTTGAAATTTATCTTTTACGAGTAATTAATTTATGAATTATACGAGAAATTTATCTTTTACGAGTAATTTTAAATTTTTAAGCAACGCATTTCTTTTTAATGCTTTCAATGGTAGGAAAAAAGGCTCAACTATACTAATTTATAGAAATGTACTACTTTATATAGTCTCCAGTACTTGATTTTTGACAGTTTATTTTAATATACTACAAACTGTTTAAAAATTCAAATTATGTTACCAGACTAGATTTTCTGCAGCTGTTCTGTTCTGTAAGAGTAGAATCAATAAGACCCTTGTAACACTCTGGTACTCTAATAAGATTGGTAATTTTAGAATACTGATTTGTGACTAATTGAATACACTGGCGTAAAATAAAATAATCGATATAGTTAAAATTACTTTAAATCTAGTTCCATATAGTTCAAACTTCACATATTGTTCATATTTGGTTTTGGTTGTGAAATAACACACACACACACACACACACACACACACACACACACACACACACA
>JAPDSC010106172.1:57667-84506 GCA_026290005.1 Latrodectus geometricus | reverse complement strand
CACACACACACACACACACACACACACACACACACACACACACACACTTTAAAAAGATAACGTATTTGAAACGTATTTAAAAAGATAACATAAATTTACTTCTATGTAATTTCTTCTGTATGTAACGAAATTAATATGTTTTCTTTAAAAAAAATTGTGAACCATATTACCAATGTGGCTAACAAAGCTTGTAATAGGAAAAAGACTTTATTAAATTAATTCATATTAAATTACATTTTTCAAAAATATAATTATTTTACAAAAATAATTCCAACATGAAAAATATATGTTAAAATGCAGAAAAAATACTTAAGATGAATAACAAAGATACAGTAAATTTGAATGTAAATATTGTCTATTGATGTAAAAATATGCAATCCTAAATTTACAAGATTAAATGTGAAATGTATGGTAAACACATTTTTAAGAACAAGAAAAAAAGCATTATTTGTAATTTAAAGTTTAGAGCCTTAACATAAATTCTCTTTAATCATGTTTTATAAAAGATTTTTATATCATTAGAATAATCTATGTAAAAGTTAACTTCAAAACATCTTGGGTTTAGAAAAAATATTTGAATATTTCCTGTAGCTATATATATTAAATCAGAGTAAAGTAAATAAAATAAAATATATACATATGATGCACGTACTGTACTGTCAAAATCATATTTTGTTGCGGAACATGTTATGAGAAAAATAAAAATATTCCTAACTTAGTTTATTATCTTTCGCGTGATAATTTAAACTGTTCTTGTTCATAATAATTCTTTAATTTTGAAAACTGACAGCTTCAGAAGGCTGTTTGAATGAGGATTTAGCTTATCAAAAGTAACATCACATTGTTTAATAATTTTATAAGGATCTAAAGAGAGAGAGAGAGAGAGAGAGAGCTTAGTTTCTTTGTATTTGTATTTTAAAATTCTTCATAAGGAACAGCATGACCTAATTTATAAATTTAGCTTCTTGAACTGTAGCATTATATAAAAAAGGAATTTGTGATTGTATTCTGTATTGTTTTCACCTCGGTAAATGTACGCGCTGCGTCAACGAGAAGAGGGTGTTTATTAAAATTAAAAAATGATTTGTAAAACACTATAGCATTTAACAAAAATGGAGGATATAATGTAGTAACACAATGAGAAGTGTTATTGTATTCCATTATAACTTGCTCTAATATAATTCAGTCCATTGAAAAATAATTCATTTTGTATTTAAGTTATAATTGACAACAATTAAGTTATAATTGACTAATTTGAATTCAGTTTTTCCATTGTTTTGTGGATGACGAACAGACTTTAAAAGATACTTAACATTGCAGTTCATGAGATATTTTTTAAACCATGAAGAAGTTAAGATATAATTTCAATCACTAAATATTTTTTTAGGTATATGCATTTATAAATCATTTCAGAAGTAATTTATATAAGTTTCTGTGGACACACTTTTTAGGAAAAAGCCGAACAGTATCGTGGTTGATGATTAGTTACAATATAATAGCTAAAAAATTTTTTGTATTCAGTAATGATAGTTAAACATTCCTATAAGCATTAAAAGGCTTCCGCTTTGGGGATACTATTTGAAATAGATAAAATCATTTTTGTCTTGATGCTTGTTTAGCTGACTCATACTGAATTGTTTCACAAATTTGTAATATAATTATATTGAGCTAATAATAACAAGACTTGGTAATTTTTATCAAATTTTGTACTCCTATGTGGCCAAATTGTTTATGAGCAATGTTCAAAACATTTAATCTTCATAATATAAGGAATCAAATTTCATTATTTTTTAATTATTATGACACTTGTTTGCTTAGAAATTTTTTCCAATTATATTAGATTTTCTTTGAATCTTGATTTCTTCTATAAACTTGGTGATTTGTATGAAGATATTGTGAAAAAAGATCCACTAAAAGTATATCAGTTTCTATATTAGTTGCAAGGTTTTGATATTTAATTTCATAGTCAAGTATACTTAATTCAAAGACCAGGAATAATCCGTGCTTAACATTTTTAACAGTTTATGTCCTACCTGGAAAACTGCATGATCAGTATGATTAACAGACATTTGAACATGTGTAAATAGTAATACAATTTATCAAGATAATTCTATAATAATTGAACATTCTAATTCAATTATCGAATACTTTTTTCATAATTCTTTAATATTCTTGAATGATGAACAACTGTGTGCAACATATTACAGGCATAGGCAATAGTTTTTTCCATATTACTCTACTAGCCATTAAAATTGTGAAACCAAGAAGAAATGTGAATTGTCAAATATTATTTATAGAAAAAGAAATTATATTGAAAATTAAAACTTTAAATTTTCATTTAATGTTAGTTTGGATCTTGAGAATCAATACCCTGAACGAAAATCTTTGGCAGCTATTATACGTTTAAGTGTTGAGTCAAACAAAAGTTAGAGAATATGTATAAAGTACACAGCTACTCATGTAACTTTAAAATGATATCACAGTTTATCGACAGTAGTGGCTGGCTTTTTTTAACCCTCTATTCTCTTTTCTGTGGTTGATTGCGGGATCTCGACTGACATGGCAACAATATTGTGGTAAGATGCAATGTTTCCCAGGCGAGGTTACAACTCTTATCAAAGTTATCTCCATCAAAATCAGAAACATACTCGTTAGCATTTTTCTTTTTACGAGGCATCACAAGAATTTTTTAATAGGTGAGAGTTCAAATGTAGTTTGTGTATGAATAAGGATCAATATAATTTCCTCACTTATTCAAATTGTACGTGATATTACCAACCAATAATTTATGTAAATGCAATGGAAATTTAATCATTTGTATCTCACAGCAACTCCTTTTTGTCGTGAAAATTTCACGTGTGTAAAATGATATCTTCTTCGTGCAGCAACTTTAACTGCCCTAAATGTAGTTTATGATTTCTTATTTTTTAAGTGATGAGTTAAAAGTTAATGTGTTAAAATGGAATAAGGGTTAATTTAATATTAAACTGTCATTTCAATGTAATAATAATGATAAAGAATGATGACTTAGTGCTGCATTATTTCAGAATCCAACAGAGTCCAGAATCTTGACGTAATTATGGTTTTCTTATTTAATTTCTACATAGTTTACGCATATCCAACTTTTATTCCCAATTGTTCAAATAATTCTGCAACAGTTAAATAAAAACAAATTGAAAGTCATGTATATGTGACAAAAAACCTTACAAAAAAGAATATTTTAATAAAAAAATAATAACACTAGATAAAAATATATTTAATTTAACAATTTTTAAATTCGTTAGTAAAGTTGAATTTTTTAACTTGTATAAGATAGAAATTTTATATATTTCTATATTAAATTTAGATATCAGTAAAATGCTTTCATTTTTTTTAGCTTTTTTAATATTGTGTTAGAGATTTAGAAAATATGAGATATTTTATTCTAAATTTATTTTCTTCTTTTGGTTATATTTTTGTAATTATAATTATGTAAATGATTTAGAAAATATGAGATCCCCAAGATATAGAGATTTTCTCGAATTTAATTCAGGTTTGAATTTGGGAAAATTCAAGACACGTACCATTTCTAACTATTCCATGAAAAATTTTGTATATATTTTAAAATTGTTATTTTTTAAGTATGAGAAAATTGTGTTTATCGAATTGTCTTGGACCCAGGTGGGCAAAGTCTGTAGAAACTGAATAGCATTTTTCAAAAAAAAATTATGCCAGCGATTAGTGTTTGAAATAATTTGTTTTTGTTTACAATATTCTTTAAGAAGGCAATCTACGTAATTCATTATTCATAAAACATGTTGCTGAATTTAATTTTAGTTTTGCGTTATATTTTTATAACAACAGTCAGTTGTTTATTTAACTATGGCTAACTATTACAACGGGGATATAAAATTCTGTAAAATGATATATTTTTAAATTGAAACTCTCTCTTAAAAGTTTCCCATAGAAAGCGTAATCACAGGAATTTAGTGTCATCACAGAGTAAACTTTTATAGCATGCTTTTAATTAGTACTTCATGTAATTCTAACCATATCTGTAAGAAAAGTGTAAATTTACATAGTAATAGAGTGAGGTTATCATATATATTCATATATTTATAAATTAACCAAGAATTCCTGTTCTTTTATTATGTAAAGTACGATAAACTAAAATAAATGTTGAAAAAAAATTATATTAAACTGTTTATGACTTAAAATGAAGTTTCCACAGACAACTAGAATTTTATGAAATTGTGTGTGTAGTGCATGAACAAATGTTAAAGTTAAAAAAAGGCAAAGTTGAATGTGGATACTTTCACCGATGAAAGAAAATCCCCCATTAAAATTTATGATAATATCAATTGTCAACATACAAATTTTTTTAAGTAAACAGAAATTAAATGTCATTAAATAAGAAACAAATCTCAATTATTAATAAAAAATGCCGAAATTTTTCAAAACTTATGTATTTGCTTTAAGTAAAATTTTAATTGATTTTTTAGAAACTAAACTGAGATTTAAAAAGTAAAACTCTAAAAATGTAAATAAAACAAATAATTTAATCTTCTTTTTAAAATATTTTACACTGTGTTTTATGCACTTAATAAATAGGTAAAAAATGATTTTGGTATTCTATGACAAAGGTATTCTTCCGTGTCTATAAATTACATAATACTTTAATTTAATTCATATTTCATTTTTGCTCATATATTTCCAAATGACAAAAATGCGTTCATGAAAATATTCTATAAGAAATGGTGCTTAGAAACAAAAATATCTTTTTAAGAAATAATGAAAATATTAATTTCTTATGATTATCCTTAATTGGAAAGTATTTACTATACCACGAAATCATAAACGTCATTAATTATAAAGCATGAAATTTGTATAGAAATCAATTTCTATTTAATTTAAATGTTTTTAATGTATAACTAATTTTTGATTCTAGTTTTTATAACTAATTTCTGTTAAAATGCGTTTATATATGTAATGGAATATTTAAACTGTAAGCCAAATATAGCTGAAAAAGACGTTATTCATTCAAGCAAACACATACGCAGTGAAAATACTTTAACTGTTATTAAGTAGTATATTAGCTATTTAGCTATTTATATTTCAGAAATAGTAAATAGTTTCATGATTTATGCATAGAAGATGGTTTAGTACTTTTGAAGATTCAATTTTAATTTCTCGCAGTTTCAAGCAAATATTCAGTGAAAGTCACCAAAAGAAAACATCATTCCAATAAAAGAGAGTAGGAATTACATTTGAATGCAAAGCTTTCTCTAAGTCTTGTCAGGAAAATAGTTCCTTTTAACTAAAAATTAAATTTTGTATGTAAATGCTTCTCCTTTCACCGAATATTTGCTTTTCTCCAAACACATGAAACAGTAGGTTTCATATGAAAGTTTTTAATAGACAAAAGAAATTGTTTTTAGAGGAATAGTTTGGAGATTGGAAACGTTATTAGAAAATGAAACATTTTGATCGAGTTGAAGAGAAGTCACTATAAAACTGCAGGAGCACACTTCTATTTAAATTATGAGTGCACTTGTTTTGATTGCATTACAAAAGAGCTCTTTATTCAACTTGAATAATGAATGCTATATATGAAAAATATCTTCATTTTAAGAAGAGATTTTAATTTCTCACTCAATGTTTTGCAAAAACTAATTTATATTAAGTTAGTGAATCAAAATGATTTATTTCCATTTCTTAATATAAATATACAAATATTAAAAATCCTAAGTCAGCATACGTTTTATCAGAAAATCAGAAAAAAAAATATTTCATTAGAAATTCAGTTGTGTCGAATTATAACAAATATATACCAGCTCTGAGGCAATGGAAAATTATGAACTCTTATGTCTGTTATATAAGAAGCAATCGTCTGTTAAATATAAAAAAGTGTTCAAAACTGAAAAATGCAGAAATCATTCAAATGCATGTTATATGTATTGTTTGCTGTCTAAAAAGTGCAAGAAAAAGACGAATGTTCAGAGCTTCAAGAAGTTTGCACCTTATATTGAATATGCAATTGTTTACAATTTCAGTGCAATCACACATGATGGATGCTTTGTAAAACATATTTTTCATACTATTGAAATTCCTTTTCATACTATTGATATTTGGATTAATCTTCCATAAAACTGGTCGTGGAGCCCATTTGTAAGGTTGGCAATTAGGGAATCCGTGGATCCATAAAGAAATGACAGATGAACAAGAACGATTGTAATTGTCTAGTTGCAGAATCTGACGTAATTATTATATATTGTGAACAAGACATCGGTAATAAGTTCTACCACATTAACAACCTTATCATAACGACTGTAATCTGTAGCAATCAAATGGGCATGCATGAACTATTTGTCGTCGACTACTTTACAATGCAATCCCAGAAAACATTCATTGCTCCGATTACCTTTGACTTCGAAGTTTTTAATGGTGTCTTAAACAGCTGAAAGGAATTTTTGAAAGAATTCGCTAAACTGTTGTCTTATGGATTACCACAAAAGAATGTGGTTTTATTCGTCCATTGAACATAAACCAGAGATTTATTTTTGATCCACTATATCAAATTCATTTTCTGAATTATCTGTTTTACAGATCTGTTTACTTTTCAGTGAATGGAGAAATAATGAGTTGCAATTCATCATACAATGACACCTCATATAAAACTAGGTTATGTGTTGAGGAAGTATACGTGCTGTTATTCCCTAATAACAAACTCAAAGTTTCTTTTTTTCATAGTTAGACTTAAAAGCGGTATCCATTACTGATCATACATAATATGCATGGCTGCATTTTTAATAAATTAACATTTACATTGAACAAATATTAGAAATATAATTTGCTTTGAATGAATTTTCCTTGACAGTGTTGCTGTTTCTGTATAAAGTTACATTTAATTATATGTATATAAACAGTCAAAGAAATTATACTTTTTTTATTGTTATCTCACTTTTTATACCAACAAAAAAGATCAATGTACCTATTTTATCTAACCAATTATCGCAAATATCTTTATATTGCAAGTTAAAGTTTTTAACTTATTTATGCAAAGATAATGAATTAATGAGGATTATTGTCTAAATTTATGACACATAATGTTTCTTAAATACATTGTAGAGTTATTTTAGAAACTTGGTCAGTAAGAATTGAGAAAGTCCGTTTTATATCATTGAGTGATAACAAAAAATAAAGTACAATGCTGAAAAATTTCTTTTAGTAAAGGTATTGAAATTAGGGTTGACTGTATTTTAATTTATATAACTTAATGTACTTAAATGTTTCAGAGAATCATTTCAGAAACAGTTTGTAAAATTTGAGAAAATTATTTTTTATAAATTACGTCTGACAACAATAATACGGCACTTACAAAAAATTGCACTTAAGCAACTGCAAGTATGATTTTTTTTCTATATTAGATTCAACATTCAAGGAACTTGTGCAAAAAACATTTTATACCAAGCTCAAAAGCCAAAATAATACAGTTTTGTATGTAAAAGTATTCCACTTTGCTTATGTAGTCAGAAATATTTTTATGGAGCTGTGGTGTAATTTTTTAACAACAAGTATACCTAAAGCAGTCTATCGGTTTAGGCAAAGGAATTTATATAAAATTTGATTCCCCATTTCCTCGTTCTTATTACAGACTCGTTAAAAAGTCGTTGTCCTTTCACAGTCTCGTTAAAAATCTTATCGAAGGAAGTTGTTTTCTCTATCCTGCCCAGTGAAGCAGTCATGCTATTAATAGCTTCCTGCACTACTCCAACCCTGGATGGACTAGAGATAATTTCTACCTTTGATACCGAAGAAGTAATTTGTACTCCTCCTGTTCATTTACTCTGCACTTCTTTATCTTGTAAAGACAGGTAGGTCTGCCTCAGAGATTTTACCTGCATGAGTAGTGGTTTTGAATCTCAAGAAATATAGAAATGGCCCACACACAATTTGCCAGTCATACTAGAGAATCCATTAGGGCACTATAGATTCTGTGCCTCTTAACTTTGTCAAAAGGTCCATAACACTATGGTTATGGGAGAGAGTTTAAACTTTTATGTGTATGTGAAGCTGTCCCTTAAAAAAACAGTACAGATATCTTCCACATGCAGACACGCTAAGTAACCACTCAAGCTCCAAGAAATTATGATTTTACAATGGTTCTTAAACTCTTTAGAACGAAGAAAATATAATAATACAGTTTTTTAAAACTGATTAACAGATATTTGTAAAAAACTGACAGTATCTCGTCAATACTTTATCAAATAAAAGTTTGTTATGAGCTTTGCATTGATTCATTACCAATGAAATATTATCTTTACCTTCATATTTTATGATGTGAATACATTTTATAAATAATAGCATATTTTCAAATGATAAATTTTTGCATTAAAAGAATAAAAAATGTAATATTTTGTATGCTAGGCTATCTGAATAATGTAGTTATGAGAGTTCCAAACTACAATAGAGCGTTTGAATGAGCTATTAAAAGTATATAGGCGATATTATGTGAAACCAGCTGCGTTTTTATTTTTGGTGTGATATTCGTGTTTTTTTTTTATTTTTATTTTTTTTATGAGCCGATAGAAATAAAAATGACGTGTTCCGAGAAAAGATACAACTGTTATCTAGAAAGTAGAAGGTAACTATTAAATAACATTTCATAGAATATTTCGAAGTGAGTGCAAAAACATGCCACCCAATAATAAAACTAAAAGAGTTAAAAATGGAAAAAAAAGGATCTTTGAAATCAGAAGTGTATTAGGAGAAACCAGTAAACCACGTTCAGTTTTTGCAAAAGTGTGCAATTGTTCATTACGTTTTCGTTCAGACAAAGTAATTCAACATTCACTTTTACATCAGTATCGTCTGTTCATAATATGCCGCATCAAAAGCTAAGGTTGCTTATAAACAATAAGCAGATTGTGTAGAATTTTCATAAAATTAATGCATCGTAAGTTATTTGATGAAGAAAAATTAAAGGTATTAAGAACAAACGCACGTTTTTAAGTGTCACATTTTTAGATTTAACAACATTTCAAGAGTTATATAGGTAATAAGCAAAACTACAGACTCTGATCATACAAGTAAGATGACCATATTCTCCTCTATGCAGTATATGGAAATTTAAATTGATTTTCACAAGGTAAAATTTTAGAATCTTATTTTGAGACATATACGGCAATAAATATTTAACTGGACATGGTGCAAATTTACCTATAATCCGAATGTAATAGTAATAATTCACAGTTATCTTCCAGCAAATATTGATCTCTTCTATCTCCTAATAATGGCTTTGAGGTTTGAGGATTTTTGGATGCAATTTTTTGAAGTTAGTGGATATTGAATGGTAGTAGAATAACATGGTCGGTATAGATCACAAGTAGTCATTCCACCTATTTTTTTCTTTTCATTCAAAAGAAAAAAATCTATGTCATATTCTCTACGTCAGTAGAAAAATATTGCAGATAAAACCCCATTGTTGGAAACTTTCCTACTGCAGTACAAAAAATGGTGTAGAACACATTGCTAAAAATTTAATTCTGGCAAGACATCCTCAAATTTACTAAACTGGTCCACTTAAAAATGTATTGAATTGCTGCTAAACTGTGTTTCAAAATTCTTTAATTGTATAAAATCTGAAATAGAATATACCCAAAAAGATTGAAGTAAGCTATCTAAAATATGAAATCGTACTCCAGTTGATATTGAGGTAAAACAACAATTAGGTAATTACAAACAGGGTTGCAAACATAGTTTGTTTGCATTGACATAAGCATATCTCAATTCATTGTAAATGAAAAAGACGCACACACACACACATATATATATATGTATGCATTTCTGTATGTCGGTGTATGTCTTTGGGTTTATGTTCGTGAATATATCAAAGATTTAAGGGTGTTAAATGACTTACATTCATATTGAACACTAATCTGAAGATAATAAAATTATAATATACCGACAACATTCTCAAAAAACTTTGAAAGTATTCTTGTGTTTCATAAATAAATTTACAGTTTCAAAATCGAATTTTTTTTGAATACCATTAAAAGTAAAAGGTGTTATAGTTTGTACAGAGAAGAAACAAGAAGAGAAGATTTTACTATAATGTTTATAATCACATTTAAAAGGAAAAACAATATACTTTCATAAAATAATTAATTTTTGCTTATGCAAAAATATATTTGTAACACAAAAATAATTTTATCACAACTTATGAAAATATTTTATAGAAATAAAGTTGATATTAAACACTTATGTTCTAGTATGCATTTTTTGTTATGAAAATACTAGATAACATCTTAATTTTACATTAATACAGCTGTTTCAATAATTTGAAAAAAGTGGGATTAAATGAATTTAGAAATTTTCGTATTAAATCTGATGCAGTAATCAGTTACAAAGGTATTTCAATAAATTGTAAAACTACCAAATGAATCTAGAAGTTTTCGTATTAAAACTTTTCATTATGAATCTAAAAGATATGCTGCAAAATTATGAGAAAGTGGCAGATGGGGAAAATAAAAAGAGGCTTTCTCTTTTACAGAATTCATTTACTCAAAATATTATTGCGTTTAGAGGAACGACTAAGATTCTAGTTGTTAAATGAATAAATATTTAAAAATAACTGGAGGAAAAATAGCATTTTTGTTCTACAAAACATAAAATTTTATATTCTTGAATAATGTATAATTTTAATAATTGCTTCATCAGTTAAATTGTGAATAAAACAGCAATATATGTTTTATCTGGAAAAAGTATGGAATTATTATTTCAAAGAATTGATTCATTTACATGGTTTTCACTCGGCTCTATATTAATACCCAAAATGTATCTTGAAAGAACTTCAAATTTTTTTGCATCTCTTTAAAGAGATATAAGCTATTTATTTTTAGCCCTAAACTACTCTAGAAAGCTGAATTCATTACAGCAGACTATGCGTTTATTTTATATCATTATTTCATAAAACGATCTGATTATATTTTTATAAATCTCTTTTTATGGATACATTTATAGAGATTATACTACTGCATATTAAAACTTAATGTGGAAGAATGAAAATTATTTAATGAAGGTTCTGTTTTTGGAATAGTTATGCTTTCTTATTAATTGAGTTTTTCTAATCAATAGTACCGTTGGAAATGAAATTAAGAATAGTACATAAAATTCACATAAAATGTTTTAATAAGAAAACAATAAAGTTTGCATAGGTAGAATGTAAGAAAGTAAACGTTAAAAAGCGAAACATATTTGGTAAAGATGCATTAAATTCAATTGTCCATTTAAATTAAAATTTAGCATAATTTATAAAAATTAGTAAAGTATTTAATTTAAATGGTAGAGTAGTAACACATTGCAACAAGTGATTTTAATATTCTAAAAAAAAAGAGATAAAATAATGGCATTAATATCCTGAACGTGTAAATAGAAAAGTCAACTAAAATATAACATTTGTTAGCACGGAGTTGTGTGTATTATATAAATATGTAATAAAAAATATAATATAAAAAATAATAATGAATAGAAATGAAATGTTCAATTTTTTTTAATTATAGAAATAAAAAGTTTAAATTAGTTTGAAGCGAGCAGTTAATCAAATAAGCTCAATACTTATATATTTTTAAGTTGTTAAGGATAATAAACATCACTAACATATTGATAGCCGAGATAACTTTTCATAGAATTTTTTTGTGGTAAAAATGTAGAGGAAGATGACGAATGTAAAGTGGAGTATTGAAACTGAAATATTGTAATTTCAATGCCAAACTACTGTTATGAGTGTGTTTGGTAAATCAAGAAAAACTTCCATTTGTCTTTGCTCAATCATCGATCTCCAGTGACTAATATTGTATTTGGGCAATCACTGCGAAAAATTTTCCTTTGATCAGTTCACTCGTCACTTTGTAGTCGCTCAAGCACAAAAGACGAAAAATGTATTTTACGAATGTAAGCATAAGTTTTATAACAAGTATTCATCTTTTAAAAGGACGGTAATTATTGACTGTGCAATGGTTTTTAAGGTACCGAGATTGCTGCAAATATAAACAGTTAGCCATAATAAAACTCAGTGACTTTTAATTGGATTAGTGAAGGTGAATATATTGGCTGTTCCATTGGAAAACTGATCCCATTTTCTGAAATTTGTCGACAATTTCAATTCAATGGAAGCAATAAGAAAATTAACTCTTTTCAAGGAAAATTATCAAAATCAGCTCTCACAATTTGGATGAGACTTCATTTTATTATTAAACCGTGCAATTCAGTGCTGTCCTTCTGAAATAAACTCTATAATACTTCATCTCTGAATTAGATCTCGTTTGTGTTTAGTCTGAGCGTTTGTACTCCAATCTCAACAGGTTATTAAAATCTTCAATCTGAATACAAACAATTTACTACTCTTTTTAATATTCGTTCGTGAGAAAGATTTGAACTAAAGTGAGATGTCTCTTTGACATATTAAAAACACACCAGTGCAATATTTCCCTATTAAGCCCAGATCAAACTCTTGATACGCAAATTTGCATTAACTTCAGCTCTTGACACTTTAAAATTCTTGATACGCTGCTTTACATTTATCTCAAGTGTAATTTTCGTTTCAAAATAATAACAAACATATTTTTACTGACTAAAGATGTAACATTGGGTGATATTACTCTCTCATTCAGCTTAATTTATATCTTAATACATTGATTACTAGAATGAACAAAAACATCTTTAACTGACAAATTAAATATCTATTTGATTAGCTAATTTTACTTAATCCATATTATTGAGATTGACTTTATTTATTAACCACTCTACCCTCATTGCATTGGAGATATCACCAGTTCTTTTCTTTGTATATAAATTGACATCTTTAAGTAACATAAAATTGAATAGGATTATTAGCAATCTTATAAAAGATTTAAGTTTTCCATACAAGTTTTCAAGTGCTTCTCTTCAAACAGAAAACTAAACATTTAGCGAATGATATGAAGAAATATATTCAGTCAGTCATTGATAACTGTCTGTAACTTTCATTATTTGAAAATAATACATTTTGTGTGATTCTTATATACAAAAATATAAAGCAAATATATGGTAATAATTTTATTGTATATAATATATTTGCATTCAAAATTTATTAAATTAGATAACTTTAAATAAACTAGCTAAAATTTATCACTCTTCTTAAAATTTTGATTGAAAATTTTCATTTCGTGCTTTAATTTAAGAAGAATTATCAATAATTGTATTGTCAGAGTAATTAAGAAACATTTTTGTAAGTTAACTATTCTGTATCACAGACCAATACACATTTTTAAAACATGCATTGCAAAATATTACTTAAGCAATAGCTTTTCATTTCAAAGTGTAATTTAAAGATGACACCGGTGACACGTAATCTTAATGTCATTTTTAAATAAAAAGTTGACTCTCACTGTGCTTTATTTATGTTTTGGATACTACTTTTTTGTGTTTTAAGAATGGTCACGATTGACAACAACCTTCGGTCGTTAAGCTGTTAAGATGCAAGATAAATAAAAAGTAGCAATTTAAAATTTGTCTTTTAAAATTAGCACCACACAATGTACATATGATTTTCAATTCAGTTAAAGGATATACGTACATTATGTATGTCAAATTTATTTGGTTTTCATATAGTATTTAAAATTTATGAATATTCTTAAAAAGAATTAGATGTGATTTATAAATATTGCTTCCACTGTATATAGTAAGAAGTTTTTAGCAAAAAGCGAAATTTTGATATTATAATCAAAGCAAATGTTTTTGGAACTCTTTATTAAACTTTAAAGTTTATTTGATGGCATATTTGTCATCTTAAACCCAATTCTAATCAGAAATTATTTATTTAAATATATTATTATTGTTCTTCCAATATAAATGAAATGTTAAAAAATATTATTGGTAAAAATGTAACATATAAAATAGTTTTTGTTCAATATCAAGTTCATTTATATTTAATAAATTTAATTTTAAATAAATGTTCTTTTTTACTTAACAAAATTCTATACTTAATAATTATTATTATATGAATTTTTATTGAACAATGAAATAGATGAATGCTATTTCTCTTGGATAACATCTTTTCAAATTTTTGAAAATTTCATTAAATATTAGAATTAATGTCAAAGTGCAAGCATGGGAGATAGAGTTAAATTTTGTCTACATTGGCTTTTGTCCTTCACAAAGAAAAATTATAATTAATATTATTTTGAATGATATTGTTCAGTTGTCAACTTGATGATTTTTCATTTAACTTCATATTTTAATTTTTGTAATAGAAAACTCTAAGAAAACACACTATTAGGCGTCAATTTCATTACCTAATAAAATATTTTGGATTTCAAACATCTTACACAAAAATGTGAAATGATTGTCATGAAACTGAATTTTTCTTTAGGCACATATTCCCCAACTCCCTAGAAACGCTGATTTAAAGCAACATTCAAAATAAATTTGCCTTGACTCAAATAGATTTTGTTGTAATATTATTTCATTTCAAAATAAAAGGAATAATTTTAACCTAAATTCTAGTTTTGAAAATTTTAATAGTGAGTATGTTACATTTACAATGAAAGGAAATTATCAAATTAAATAATTTTCAGAGAAATATTCTGATGAGATGTATTTTTAATATAATACAAGTAAATGCTTAACAATTATGTTTCTTGTATGCCAATGTATGTTTCTCAATGCTTTTAGAGACAAATTCATATTTTTAAGGTTTGCATTTAAAAATTTTATAAATGTTCGTGAATGCTGAGCTTTGAGTAACTCATTTCTTCTTTGTTTATACTTTGAAAGATATATTTTTTCTAAAATAAGTATATTTTGTGGTAAACTTATAAAACATATCATAAATTATATATAAAAAACTTATAAATAATATCTCTAATTTTTTGGAATTCCAGAACTCAAAAATATTGCCATGAAAGTTTCTCTCTCAACCTGAATATTTCTTTAAACTTACAATTTTCCCAGTATTTATTGTCTTCACTTTGACTTTTTATCGGAAACTAACGCTATTTTTGTAACTTCTGAAATTTGAAACCATGTTTTCACTTCCTTTGTATTATTAAACGAAATACATCGTTTGGCAAATTTGTTCACCCACTTTGAAAAACATTAATTCTTATGCACACAAGGTCATATACTTATTTAGTTTTATTACAGTAAGTTTGCTTATGACAACTGATGACAGAAATATTTACTATCTTTTGACAATGAATATAAGAGTTAATATATTTAATATTCTTATTTCAATGTTATTTATTTAATTCAGTTTAAAATTTTATTCTTCTCGAATGATTTAACGAATTCTACTATTAGCATGAGCAATTTTCACTCTCGTTGCTTTTACTATATTGTTTATGTATCTGTTTTCTGATTCAACACTCTACCCTCCACTTCTTAATCCTAAAACCCTCTGTTGACATTGGATTGTTTAACTCACTAGATATGTCTTTTAAGAATTTGACATTCCAAAAATATCCAACAATTACACATTTTTTGAAGGCAGACAACTCATTTTGTACGTGGCAATGACAATTATTTTTTCTACGCAATATTTAAGTACAGAAGCCATGACGTATATCAGGACCACAGATATCTTCCTATGCATGGGCGTCCAGCTATTTATAGTTAAATATTATACATACATAGTAATCCAGAGTATTTGAAAGCCTTACTTAAAACAGTGACATCCATTTGTGATAGTGTAGGACTATATCAAATATGTATCTACTGATTTTTTGCCCTACATTATTACTTGTAATCTAAAGTTGTGTGAGAATGCATTGTACCTCATTGTTTGCTTAGTTTCGTTTCGGGTGAAACTAAAAAGAGAAGACTCTTAGAGTTCAAAGAAGTTAAATATTGGGAACCAGTCTGGTCAATGAACTGGCAATCACAATGGCAAAGCCATTGAGAGTATCCATAGGAATCGTATCGAATGTTTTAAAACCATATAATAATCAAGGCAAAACAGCATCTGCGGGACAGAATTTTGGAAGGAAAACCAAATTAACTCACAAATGATGATAAAAATGAAAGCCACATATACATAAGTAATTGCTGAGGTAAATGAACACGTATAAAACTCAGTATCTCCCCAAATAGTCTGAGAGGAATTACATAAATAAAATATTTGAAGTACAGCAGTGATTTAAAACACTAACCATTGACAGTTGTAAATCGCAAACCATGTTTACAGTCGTGCAAGAAACGTAAAACCTGGAGTACGGACACTAGAAGCATCTCATGTTTTCCAATGAATCCGATTTTTCTATTACCACCATGATTCTTATGTCTTGCTTATGAGAATCTCAGAATAAATCTGCCATTGTTTTCTTCCTAGAATGAAGTATAAAGATGATTTCTTATTAGTTTGGGACCCCAACTCTCGGTCTTATCCCCATACACTGGCAAGTTAACAGCACTAACTGTGTCAACTTCTTTTTGATCAATTAATTGCATTTTAAGCAGTAGACATTCTTTCTTTTCGCAGGTTACATCTACTAAGATGATTATTGAACGATTTATCTTAGTTAAACTATCCAGTCAGGACACGAGGGCTCATTTACAGAACTTCCATGGCCTACCCATTCAAGGAACATGAAAACATAGAGACCCTGTAGTCTATTTTGGAAGAAAGAATGTGATCCTGTTATTCTCCTCCTGGGTGTCTTCAAGAATTGGAAAAGTTTCTACAAAAGGAATAGTACAGCAACATCCCAGTTACCATTTTACAGAACTTATGTATGACCATTTCATGGCTATATATATATATATATATATTCCACACTTTTTTTATTACAGAAATTATCATGTCATTGTTTCTAGTCATACATTAAAGAGGCGCAGAAATATTATGCTAGAATTTTTTAAATGCTACTGCATATATCGACTTTTCTTCTACAATATTTTTACTAATATTTTAAATAAATCGCTTAGCTTTAATAAAACACATAAATAGCTGACATTACAAAAGCTTTTAGTTGAAATAAATATATTCCTTAGTTAGTTTTTTCTTGATTTTAAAATACATGTAAAACCGAATGACTTGTCTGTTTCATAAATCAATGCGAGCCTTTATTATCATATTTTTCAATAAAAAACCATTCTTTAATAATGTACTGTTATATATTTTTTCATTGAATATTAAAATTATGTCATTCGTATAGATATCGATATATTTTACTATCAATAAATTGGATGTATACTAAGTTTGTACAATTCAATAATAACCATTACTTAAGGAGGTTATTTTGAGAAATATTAATAATATCATAGTAATATCATAATAAATATTTTATAAGTAGTTTGGGATTTATAATTTGCTAATTATATTTTAGAACTGCTTTCATGTAATGAGATTAGTAAAGGAACTGAATTAGATTAATTAGATCTCCTTTATGTCATTAATTATTTACACTATTATATTTCAATAAATGCTTAAAAGTTTTTAAAAATTCAAATATTTAATGTATTATTTCATAATTCAATTAATAGTTGCAAGAGGCAGCTAACGTAAAAGGGAAGCAACTTTATAATGAATTTAGAATTAATATTACATGATTAAAATATCCAGTTTAACATTTTATCCAACTTTTGCCGCTAGAACATAAATAGATTTTAAATATTTATAAGAATGATGTTTTTCCATTATTCATTAATAGTTTCATAAAAGGTAGAATGATAGTACTTTGTATTAAAAAAGGAGACAAAAAGCCTTCGAGAAATATGGGGTGAGATTTCCATGGCTTATCAGTATAAAAAATGTTGTGTTCAATCTTCTAATCTCAACTCTGCGAGGCTGTCAGAAAACAACGTCAAAATTTCGTGTGTCGCAATATATTTTCATTTATTCTAAGCAACTTGTGTAAGCAGACTTTTCTCCGTAGACAAGAAAAATATTTATTTTAGTTTTGGTGTATTTTTAAGTGCTTTCTTGGTTACATTTTTCTTAAGCATCTTTATAGTTTTTACTTATCTGTAAAAAAGAAATTTTATCATTAATTCAGAAAATAAACATTTTTAATAAAATATGAAAACAGATATATATTGTATAACTTTTATAACTAAAAGTGAAATCATTTTCATTCATATGTCACAAATATTCAATTTTAGTATAGAAAAAGTGTTGGAAAAGATTCTTGATTTAAAAAATCTGACTTTTCAAAATAATAAAATATGAAAACAGATATATATTGTATAACTTTTATAATTAAAAGTGAAATCATTTTCATTCATATGTCACAAATATTCAATTTTAGTATAGAAAAAGTGTTGGAAAAGATTCTTGATTTAAAAAATCTGACTTTTCAAAATTCTGTAATGATGAGGAATCTATAATTTTCTAAGATTATATATGTCTTATCATCATTAAACAATTTATGATTAGTTTAGGTCATATGATAGTAATTAATATAAAATGTTAATTGCTATCATAAACAATTAATTTATTATAATATTGTAATTGAAATTAATTTAATAATAAATCATCTTTATGTTTACTTTATACTTTATTATATATCAATTAATATAATATAATAAATTAATTATATTTTACTATCATATAACGCCATCACATGAATTAAAAATTACGTTAATTCAAATCAGGTGCAAAGTTTTTTTATCTCATTTTTTATTTTAAGTTTCTTAATTTATAAATCTTCATCATATTGAAAATTTATTTTCCATTGTCACAACAAATATGCTTTCATAAATTATAATTTTCAAACTCTCTCAATACAGATCATTATGGGATTATGCAAATGAATGAACCTTTTTTTTGCAATTGCTTAACATAATACGCTAATTAATAAATGAATTAGTTAGGAAAAATTCAGTAAACGTAAATTGCATATTTTTTTCTTAACTGATTGTTGTTGCATATAAACTAAATAAATAGTAATAATAACCAATGTAAACATCATAACCAATATGTAAACATCAGTTATCAGGATATGCTTACTTACAGGGTATACTTTGCATGAAAAGATTTAATATGGCTGTTAGGATCACATTGAATAAAGGTAAAAATTTGGAGTTTCGGATCCTTTAACAGTCATAAAATGTTTTTAAAAATAAAGATGAACACTTTTAAGAATATGTTTAATGTGTTGTATAATTTTCTATCTTCCCATATGTATGAAATGTGGTGACCTTTTGATGCCTATGAAAAACACACTGAAGACTCTAGAAGTAAATTACAGTAGCTCTGCAATTCACTGTACTAGCTTAGAAAAAGACAGAAGAAAATTTTCAACTTCCTAAATCTTTCTAAACATGTTAAAAAAGATTCAAGTGCTGAGAACCATTTATACAAATATTAAATAACCTCATACTATGGTTCCATACATTTATATTTTATACGAGTAATCATTTAATTTTGTGAGTCTACTTTATTTTCAAACATTGTTAATCTCTTAATATTTAAGAACTCGGAAAGTATGAAACTTTGAGCATAAATGAAAGAAGTTTTATATAAAACACAAATATTTTCAAGGACGAATTAAGTTATTGGTTATCTATTAACTGGATACCCTATTTTTAAATTAAATGATATTGATTGAGGAACAGCTGAAAACGTTCAGATAAAATGAACTGATCTATTTTTTTTTAAATAATACAAGAATTTGTGTTTTTTTTATTTCGGAAAGCAACTCTGTGAAAATAGTTTCAGAATTTCTGTTATAATATTGAAAACTCCCAATGTTTATATTCACAAATGGAATTAATTTGGTTTTTATAACATACTGCAATCATTATTCCTGAACAAAAACTAATTTAACTGTTACTTATAGCTAAACTGGGTGCCAAATGAATGCATACATCCCCAAGGGCACCCTTGAGTAAGGAATGAAACCCACAAACTGAAGAACTGAATAGTAGAACAATCACACTTCAGCCATCAGTTGGGTTTTCTAGTTAAAGAAATAGGTATTATGGTGGACAATACTTAAATAATAGTTAAAGGGCTAAGACTTTGTGGTATAATAACTAACTCAAATGAATGATTAAGGATTGTCATATATTTAAAACTTATGAATCGTAAATAGGCGTATCCAAATGATAAAACGTTGGAATATTTATTAAGGCAAAGTAAGTTCATAAAAGAAACCAAAAATATTTGGAAATGCTGCAAACTTCGCCAAAAATGATTTATCTAACTATACGCACGCACTTTTGGAGAATTCTGCTTGCTCCAAGAAAAATGAAGGGACTTATCAATCATTTTAAGCCCAGCTGGTAGTAGAATGATAAGCGCTCTTGCTTTCAGTTCAACATTTCATGTTTCCGTAAACAATTATGGGAATGGATGTCTGTAGTGGTTCGGAATCCACATTAGCCGTAGATTCCTGTCATTAGCCTTTGTGCACAAGAATGGCTGCAGAGTTATGAACAAACCAAAAACAATTTAAAAAGAGTAATTCTCTTTTTAAAATTGTCATCTGTGCTTAACCACTGGTGATAGAGAAAAAATGCGTACGTTATGGTATCTCAAATTCTATCTGCATTCAAAAAGCATATTTTTTTTAAAAAATAATGATATTTACAATTTTGACTGTATTTTTAAAATTAAATCGAAAACATGGTACTTTTGGGACCGTGATTTCTATTTTTTTCAGTTAATTGCTTTTAAAATACTGCATTAAGTAAAACAAAGCGGAACATTATAATTGAATGTCAATGAAACAAGTCTAGAATTCGTTGTTAAGCAGCTTCTTATCTAAAAAGAATTTTCAAGCATTCCATACTCTATTCGATTTACATCAATGAAAAAGCGAGTCCAGTATTACATTAGTGAAAACGATTCAACGGTGTTTGGAATGATTCCTCTTTGAGTGGACGCATAGGTCTTCGTGTTTTTTCTCTTGGAAATCTTAATGTTCACACATATAGCCATGGCATTCTGAATGTTTATGTGCTTCGTTATGGCGACAATAGGAGATGCTTTCGTACAACAGGATGATAGTGCTAGACCACACTAGGTTTATATCGGGGATATTTATCTTAAGAAGAAAGCAACTGAACTCATTTTGTGGCCAGTTCTATCACTGGACCTTAACCCAATCAAGCAGGTTTGGGATGCTCTAAGACGACGTGTAATTATTCTCGATCCCCTCCAAGGACACTAGAGTTGCTTTCAATTGCTTTGAAGGAGCAATGGATTGCACTTCCTGCACAATTAATAGATTCCATAATTGATATCATCACTCATAGCTGCATGTGCCATGTTGCTTTTCGGGGAGATCATATTCCATATTATGGGCACATTTCCTATACCAAACTTACACCTCCTGTTTGTTCATTGTATACATATGTTAATTTATATTGCGTCAAAACTGTCTGGTGATTTCTTTTTATGCTATTTTTTTTCCTGTGTTGTATAATAAGTTTCATTAAATTCCAAGTATAAATTTTTGTGTTATCGTCATTTTTGTAATGTTTTCTTAATTTATGAGAACCAGTGTAAAAGGAGATTCAATTCATATTCCGCGAGAATTATGTATTGTAATTTCTTAAAGTGAATAAACATAATGTTTTGAAAATAAATATATAAAATTCTTTCATAAAGTATATAAATCAGCATATACCTTGATTAATAATAAAGGAAAATGATTAATACACAAGAAAATCATAATAATTAACTATATTACTGAGATATATTATATTTTGTAAATTGTTATAATTTGACACATGTATTTTGCATCAATCAAACTTGAGTAAGTCTATTTTTCTTTAAAAGTGTCCAGGAGTTATTTTAAATGACAATAATTATGAAAAAATTTATAATATAATTTGTTTGAAATATTTATTGCATAGAAATTATGCATTTTACTAGTGAAAACGTTTTACTGAAAAATAATAAATTTAATTAAGGTAATTTTTATTTTTTGCATTTTATGATGTATTTGTTTTTAATGAATTACAAGTGTTAATTATCAAAATAAAACATTCTGTGTTTATGCATTTCTCGTAAATCTAAATTACATAGCAAAATTTAAGACTTAACATACCGTGTTTTCTTAACTTTCCTGTATTACTTAGTTACAATTTATTAATAGAACGTAAATATTCGTTATATATATATATAAATTTTAATTATTATTTTATTTCATTACTGAATAAGTATTTTTGAACTTCCGTTCAATTATTGATAAATTAATACAACTGTCTTCAGGAAAATTGATGAGTCTGCTTGTTGTGAGTATAGTGGTGCAAAAATGTACTAATGCTGGGCTGCGGTAATATTTATTGATTTACAAGAATTTAAATTCTTATGAATATTTATAAGTCATTGAATGTGATGGATATTGGGTTGCGTGTATTACAATGAATAAAAATGTGTGTAGAATTATTCGTTTGCTTAAAAATGTTTCAAACTTTAGAGGTTTGAAAAAACAAAAACGGAACAAATTTGACTTGATGATTGATTTACAATCACTTTTTAAACAACAGATAAATTTAATTGCGATTTACAAATGTTATATCAAAACACCACAGACATTTGCGTCTGATGTAGAAATCGCACCCATAAGCTGCGAAGTTCAAAAATACAAAAAGTCCAAATTCAAAAGTACAGAAATCAAAAATATGCGATATTTAATAGAATATTCACGGCAGAAAATGAAAAAAAATGTATTCTCACACTTCTTTACTAGATACCACCAAATTGTCTGTTGGCAAGTGATATTATTTTCTTGAAGTCACTCTAAAATAAAAGAAGCTACTATTCATAAATTCTACAAAAAAAATTCAAATCTTTGACATAAAATTTTTTTTATTAATACTGAATTAGGAAAAAGAATTTTTAGAGGATTATCACTTGCATGAAAGCACAAATACACATATATTACAGATATAAATCATTATGCATAAGTATAAACATATTTTGATTAAATCTAATTAATCACTCGTATATTTTATTCTTATTAGCTTTATACTTTTATATGATACCTTTATGTAAAGGAATTCATTATTACTGAAATTAAAAGGAGAAATTATACCAAAACTTTTTTTCATCTAACTTAGTAAGGATTTGTCTAAAATAAAACGTTTCACATTAAATATGTCAAACTAGATATTTTTAAGATTCCCATCTAGGAAATGACCAAAAATAGACTAAGATTCGCATTTCTTTCTAGTACATATATAGGTATTTATTTCCAAAACTGGTACTTCACTCACTTTTAGATAATTTTTAATTTCCCCGTAAGGAAAGTTCGCAGTAAGTACAATCATGTTAGGCAGTAATCAGCTCTGTGAATAATAAAGGGAATATCTTGTTGATTTGCAGTACGCTCCTCTGCTGGCCAAACGCTGGATTACTTGTAATAAAACGATGGAATACAGTTGCCAAGTCTGGTCATTTTATATCCGCTGTCTTCCCATATGCTGTTATTTACCAATTCTTTATCTATTTAGTGTTAGTGGCCAGTTTAGCTGATATGTAGTGATCTGTAATATATTTTTATTTGTAGGGATAAAAACTTTAATTTTTATTCATTTTAGTTCGTTAGTTGCTGTATGTTTATTTCGGTATACAACTGCTAATAGTACTGGAACTTACCATTTAATATGGAATGATTACTATTGTGGAAGTTAGATTTTGTGTGGGGATTAAATCTACAGATTATTATATGGAAAAATAGAGCAATAACCCTTCTGCTTCTTGACTTTGTCTCTGGAATATTTATTTTTTATAAAACTTCTCCACAAATGAAAATTCATCATAAGGGAAGAAAACACGTTTCTGATATTAAGTTAGAAATAATATTTTGTTCTTTCAGAATAATTGTTAATTGGCATAATATTTTATTTATAATTTTAGAAAAAAGTAACGGCAGGAAGAATAAAACAAAACATTTAGATCACTTGATTTTCAAACTCATTTCATAAAATGAAAATACTTAATTTGTTAATTATTGCTCGCAGTCGCCTAACCTGTCTAGTGGTTAGCGTAACTGACTACGGATGGGGAAGACCTGGGTTCGAATCCCGGCTTGGGCAGGGATGTACTTTCTCTCACTGTGTTTCTTGTCCTTTTCATAGATGATGGATGAATGTGACCTACCCTATAAACGGGTTTGTGGTGGTGTGGGAGATGCTACTCGTACCTCCGTGACTTGGTTTGCACGTGCCCACCGGGTAACGATAAAATGAGTAGCAGTTTCTGGCCTTGTTGCGGCAAATGGACTAATGTTACTTATTTGCTCAAGGGTGCCCGACATATTAGAAAAAAAATTATTGCTCTCATAAAGGAAATCAAACTCCCAAAAAAAGTCCAAATGGATATTTTTATTTCGTTTGGAAAAATATAATTTTATATGATATAATTTTTACATTCCATTTACTCATGAATTCATTTTATATCACATAATTTTTGTGTTGTATTGATAATTATTCCCCTTAAAGTTTTTTGTTAGTTTATAATCATGATTGTCTTCGAAATTAAACATTGCATTCATTGGACTCTCTGCTTTTGCTTCTAACCTATATTATCAACTATTTATTCAATGCTAAAATTTGTGAATATCAAATTTTTTATAATATTTTATTTTCCCTCAATTTATTTGCATCGAATATTTAAGTATTACACCTTGTTCAAATAAAAAGGATTAGTCTTTTGGAAAATTTATCCCTAATACTTTCATTTATATGAAGTAATGAGTATACGCTTGACTGTGTTATTTCAACTCATTTTTTTATTTAAAAAGTGTGAAAATAATTTTAACATTTACTTTGCTTTGCTATACTTCTGCCATTTCTCATTATCTTCAAAAGAACTAAAACTATTTTTTTGTTCAGCAATAAATACTATACAAATTCTTTTACAGAAAACACAATTAATTTCATTTTTAATAACCTGATTGCATTTTTATGAGAAAATGGTTGCAAAATTCAATTAAAAAGCTGTTGGAAAATAATTCTAATTTCATTTATATTAAAACCTGTAATGCCAAAGGCATGAAGTTCAGAAAATCAGAAGTATCAACATAACTATGCACAAGTAGAAGTAGGAACATAATTATTTACAAATAGAATCATTAAATCCATCAAAATGAATGAAGCTATTAAGGGCTTATATTAAAAAATAAATCATTATTTTATTCACTTTATTTCCAAAAAATCTTAAATTTTAGTAAATGAAATGTTTCTAAATTAATTTATAGTTCCAAATAAACTTCATACATATTTATTTTCATTTCAAATATTTTCTTTTTGAATTAAAGTAATAAATCAGACTACAAATTATTATTAAACAAAATTGCTTAAACTTAATTTATGGAAGAGAATCCTAAGCTAACCAGAATAAAGCAATTTGTAAGAAACAATATTTTTTTGCAAAGAAAATTTTCAGTGACACTTTAGTTCTGTGTGTGTGATCGGGAATTTCTTAATTAGTTAATTTTTCAAAAACTTAGGGATACTCAGAAAATTTCTTTTTTTTATGCATAGATCTATAAAAGCGCTTACTTACAATTGTAATTGAGCAATCTCTTTTCAGATTTATGTTTCTATTGTCTCGATTACATTATTGTTTATATAGTTAATTATATTTTAAACAGTTTTTGAAATTCCTAAACTGCCAGTGATAAAATGATATCTTACTTATACCTTTTTCTTTAAATTTTTTTTTAAATTTTCCAGACTCATTAGGATTTTTTTACCTTTCGTCATTACAAAAGTTTAACTTTGATTATTTTTATATAAAATATCCAATGTGAGGACCACTGTTACCCTGGAAATAGACTTTTGTAATTCTAAAAGTAATTTCTTGTAATCCCAATTAGAGTTTGTCACATCCAGAGATATCAGATAACTTAATAAAAAAGGCTGCCACAGCATATTTTATCTGTCCCAGTCACCATTAGTGAACATAGCAATCTTCAGGTGTATCAGGGTTCAAACCTGAATCTTTCTAGTCATGAACATGATGTCTTAGTTCACAAGGATACCCAAGCCAAATTTTTACAATTAATTATTATCTAATGAATATTTCAATAGAGCTGAAATCCTTCCTTTTTTAATTAATTGAATAATTACAAAATACCAAAAACATTATTACAGCATAATTATTTTCTTGTACTAATTGTTTTTAAAATAAAATAATTTAAAATATATGAATTTTATTTTATTGAACTATTATATCACTAATGCGACTAATAATGAAAACATTATTTTTAGATGTGCTGGAGAAGTAACTCTCTGATTTTAAATCACATCAACAGAAAAATGCTTGTGCTTAATAGTTTAACCTACAGAGCTTTCGTAAGACACATTTTATAAGTAACTAAAATAATAAAAAGAATATATATGCTGATATTATGCAAAAAAATTCTATTTCTATTCGTACCCAAATAGCAGAAAAGAACAAAGGAAATCTTTGAAATTTGATGTCGATATCCTCGACTTTTCTCAACTAGAGATAGAAATTCCTTTTGTATATTATGAAATATTTTCACTACTTATGTTAAGCAGATACTAAAACAAGGTAGCTTATTTCACTTGCAATAACTTTCTATGTATAAAAATATATCTTTGGGGAGATCTATTTTGCAATACTTTTCCCCATTGCTTAACTATTTGTATTGTTTTCGGAGTCTACTGAAATCATTTACATACAAACGGTAATATATAGTAAGCAAGATGTTTTGACAGCAAAATGTTATATAATATTTTGTATGGAAGTACTAGTATTTCCTCAAATATGAATACAGTTTTCTTCAATATAATTTTTGCATATTAAGTATTGTATTATTTTAATGCATTCTTTATTAAAAAAGGTGATAAAATAAACTAAAAATGCTTTATATATATATATATATATATATATATATAT